>JAWWEP010056730.1:0-10429 GCA_035582995.1 Sycophila quercilanae | reverse complement strand
TGTAGCGCGGGTCAATTCGAAATACCAGAACATGGCCATATTAGGCGCATGCCCATATTAGGCACAGGTACCTTACTACTAAAATATGTACATCAATAGAAAATTGATGTGTCTAGACATCAATTTTCTATTACATAATCAATTTTCTATTACGTCTTAATTACATAATACCAAGGTTTAGAATGGCTACAAATGTTTGACAGTAAAAATCAATAGAAAATTCCTAAAAATTACACTTTTAAATTAAGAAACTTTTACTTCGTGAAACAAATATCTACCTACAATAGTTTGTAATTTACGTCTTCGGATGCAAGGATTATTTATTAATTTTACATTTAATAAGCATTACACTTAAAAGTCCTTTACAATACAGTATACCCACATGATACTATTGTATAAAATTTATCGCAAAATATAAAGATTTAATAATCTTCAAGTTATTTATTTTTCACCTTTTCATTCAAATACTAAGTCCATTACAATTTTTATTATTTATTAACAAAATAATGAGCTCGCAGGAAAAAAATCAAAATATAAAGTTTACCTCTCAATTAAATCCAATCGATAAACACACGATCAATTCGCTGAATCGAATGGAAAGCTTGATCTTTCGTTTCCCGTGACTTTAATGCCACTCATCGCATCGTAAAATCGTTAATCAGTCGGATATGACGCGCGCACCTGCAGCGCCGTTGGCACGTTTGCTCAATAAACGGAAAACGTTCTTGAGGCGTCGGAGCGAATCGACGCGAGATTATTCTAGTCAAGTTCTCAAAGGCGGCCTGGAGGCGCGCTCGGGTTAGCACCAAATCTCGTGCGCGTTAATTGCCGTTTGTTATTAGCCGGTCCCGTAACCCATGCAAATTTCAAGCCTCCCACCCTACCCCCGGGCGACTCTGTAAATTGTCAATCTAAATTTTATTAAATTCACTCTTCGTGCGTCGATAGAACGTCGCTCGACAAGAGAATTTTTAATCTTATCTTTCTTTTTCAGCGTCAAAGAGAAGAATTTTCCTCCCTCTTTTTTTCTCGCATTTCTTTCGGCATTGACTTTCAAGTCAATTAGTGTTCGGCAATGCATAAAGAAAAAGAAAATTTGTCTTTGATCAATCGCATCTTTTTCACGATACAAAGAGCAACTATTTTAATGAGCTTCGGTCAATGTGTCGGGAAGGTAAATTTAATCTTTGATTCTGTAACCACTGCATTTTTTTTATAACTGATCTCTTAGTTTAATATTTACTCACTCGTCTGAACAGTCAAAGGCCATCGATTTATTATTTACCTGTAACAAAAAAAAGAAGAATAATTAATATTTAATAATGAGCAAATAGTAAACAGAAAGTATAATTAAGATACAAATTAAATCTATTTGAAAATGTCTTGCGTCTGACCGAACTCGACTTGTACTACTTGTTTATAAAAATCATCACTCCGCTTCACCGTCGGTCTAATTAATTTATCTTTCGAAACATACCGTTACGGCGAGGGATGTGAAGTAATGAAAAAACGCTCGGTGAGCAGAGAAAAAGGAGATAAAAAAATGGTAAAGGGCACATCAAGGAAGGCGACAAAGTCGAATCGCGACTCCGCGCAGGCGGCGCTCAAAGTTCCGTGGTAATTAAAAGCGAGGAGTCATTAAGCGGCAGGCGCGACTACATCCTCGACGTGTGAAGAGCCTTCTTTGAAGCTTAATTGTCCGAAGCCACTCAACGTGGCCGCGCCACTCTTTCACTCCCCGTGACCGAGGACTCACGTGTGCGACAGGTGGGAATTCATATTGACTTCGTACGTACTGTACACTTTTTTTCGGTTATAGATTTTACAGGATTTTAAAAAACTTGCTTTTGGTATCTCTTTTTTTTTTTAAACCACCAAATTATGACGCAATCTTATTTGTTTAAATAAAATTTTGTTTTCAATGTTATCGCGAAGAAAAAGAATAATTAATATGAATTTAATGGAATGTGATGGAATTAAACGATTTACTTCAATGAAGAACCAATATTTTAAAACAATTAAAATTTCGTGTTTTATATGTACTGTAAGTGACAGTTAATATCTTAAGTGTAGCTACTCGAAAAAGTGGTTACAGTCAATTCTAAGGAATATAAGGTACTTCAATTAGAACATATTGCAGGCAATTAAGAAAAAAAGGTGCATTAAAAAAGTCATACTAGAAATACTCGACTTAAAAATGGTTAATTAGAACTACAGTCGAGTTATGGTGTTAGAAATTTCTTTTTGATCTATAAATAAATTTAATTAGCACCAAGAAATTTACTCAAAAATCGTTCTCTTTAAGCTGCTCATTTTCATTTAGTCAACCGATTTAACATCAGATACAGTAGTATTTCTAAAATAGAAACGATTTGACACTTTCTTCCGACATCCAGTATAACAACACCCGAACTTCCATAAATCCACGCACGAGTTCTCCAGGCGGACTCGTTACTTTTGCCACTTTCATTCGACGCGCACGCACCGCTGGAGCTGCAAACATCAGCGATGGGAAAAATCGCGCCCGCTCCCCCGGCGCAAAATGCAAAATCGAAGCGATTTTCGGGTTTAAAGCGGCGAACAATACCCGAGGCGCGCGAAGACGGATCGGTGTCAGGTCTCGGGAAAGCGCCGGATTAATGACTCCCGACGACTCGTTACCGCGTCGCATTCGTTTGCCAAGCGTCAATCCACTCCCCTTCCCCCCCCCCCTCCCCTGCCGGCGACTGTCCCCCGGGACGTCTTTGTCTCGGCGTATGTGCGCCGGCTGCGCGTCTTTTTTGCCCGACTTTCAGCGTCGCGCTGCTTCGGCCCCGCCTGCTTTTTTTCGCCCGGCGCCCGCGAGACCTTACCCTCTGAGGTAGTTACAGTGTTTGAACGCTCGTCTGGAGGGTTCGACAGCTACCGAATAAAGTGACGACATTTTTTTATCGTCGCTGTTGTAACTCCGTTGACTCGTCGTTAAAATTTTCGTCGTTATACAATTTCTGTACAAAACAACGAAGCTTCACATTTTTTTTTTGTTAAATGTTATTGGAATATATGTTCGGTTGGAACATGAGTAATTATAGACTCGCTTATTCTATAGATGATTAAATGAATTCGATTGATTTTAAATTAATGGAAGTGGTGATAATTAATAAGCAATTTAATAATTATTTGAACGATGCTTTATTTTTAATGTATTCTTTTTTAATTAAGATAATTTTGCGCGCTAATTTCCGAACACTCGTTAAATTAAGCTTGATGTATGATTAAAAGTAAAGTTTCACTTGACCCAAATAGCTTCGCGCTTTTCGCTGCCAAACGCGTGGGAGCGGCTAATCTCAGATCGATTGGCACACTTATTCCCGACAAATATTTTGATTCCACGAGGCTATAAGCGTAAAAATGTTCGCGCAAATGTTTTGTTTGCGCTCGAAGAATTTCGACGAATTTGATTTATTGTGTACCTTCGCGCGTACACGTTTACATAAAAAGGATGAGCGGCCTTTGTGAAATTTTTTCGTTGAAATACTTGCCGAATAGAGAATTTGCTCTTGTATGCATGTGAATTATTTTTCAGTTATTTTTGTAAACAATTTATCTAATGTAGTTGCAAATTGTATTATTAAATTGAGCAGAAAATTTAATAACAATTCATTATGTAAATTAACAATTCTGCATAGCCAAGTGTTTGCTAAGTTTAGAGGTATGCATTTAGCGTAAAATTCCTGTAAACTTATAAATTATGTATAGAGCGTTCCATTTTTGACTTCACATTAGCAATGCCTAATTTAATTTCGAAATCTAGACTACTCTAATCTAAAATAATGAACATAATATTTTCATTTATTTCTCATTCTATATTTAAGCGGAGCCTAACAAAACTACAATTTTAGTCATTGACACTCAAGTATCGTAAATAAATTCAACAACGATCTAAAAAGATTATTTTTACTCAACAAATGTGACGAGAATTATCAAATAAACAGGAAATCTCCTTAGAACATCCCATTCCAATACGAAGCGTGCAAATCCCTCAATTCCGGTCAACACCTCGGAGAGTCTCTAAGAACGATATCGGGCTTTGATCGAGGGGTGAAAAGGGGTAGGAAGGAGGGAGGGGGTTGTGGATCGGAGAGGCAATAATCCTCAGCGATCGTTGCGCGCCGGAGGCCTCGACCGGCGTATCTCCCCCACGCAGCGGCGGCGGCAGCCGAGGCCGCGGGCGCTCTGCCGCAGTGGCGACCGGGGCCCCGGGGTAACTGGGTTGCCGCATGCCTGACGTCACGCCGACGCGCTAACCCACTTCGACGAATTCGGCCGTGGCGGCCCAGGTGTGCGCCGAGACGCTCGCCAAGCTCGAGGCGGATCTCGGATAACCGGCCTGATGACGGTGATTTCGAGTGATTGTCCCGATCGTTTAGCCAGATTCCAGAATGTTCGATATTGCAGCTGGGGGAGCGAGATTAGTCGAGGGGAGAAGGTATGATCAATTTTAATGCTGGAGATTGAAATATTTTAAGTCAGTCGGGGTGTTCGGTGCTTGCCGTTGTCATTTTATTGGTTTATGCTTGCCTAAGTCGATGAAACACTTTTTTAAAATATTTTCAGTTTATTTTATAGAAAATGAAAATTTTCTGAGGATCTATTTATTTATCCTTTAGAAGTTAAAGTAGACATTAAAAAGATAAAATTACTCCCGAAGAAATTTAAAAACGTAAAAGAATACCCTATTTAAAAAATACTTTCATAAAGAAATGAAACTGTAAATTAATTTGAAGTTTTATAAATTAAGTAGTAAAATGTTTACGAGAGAAGGAACTAATAAAATAAAGCTTTACTGCGAAGCTTTTTTGATTATTTATTTATTTATTCAAATTTTCAATGGTATTAAGTCGGTCAATGGATTCATTGTCTGACAGTACATTGAGCTAATCACTGATTAGATTATTAAATTCATAAATATAATGGAATTGATAATAAAATTGAATATTTGAGCTGAAAGAGCTTTGAAGCTCAATGAAAACTTTTATGCTTAAATTAAAAAATTGAAAAATAATAAATCCGGATTTAAAAAAAAAAATTTATGAATCTTGCTACCGAAAGCTAATATACCTATGACATTTCACAATTTCAAATGTTATGATTCGAAAGCAACAAAAGTCAATGATTCTTATGCTGTCCTGTAAATTGACTCTAAAACAGCAGGAATGCTCGCATAAAAATTAAATGAACAAGTGGAACAGTGAAAATAGAATTTAAAATTTAAAAGTACAGTCATGAAAAGCTCTACTACATATCTATCCAGTTAATCCAGACTAACGCTTTCGAGTGTAATTAAAAGAAAAAAAAAATAATAATCATAGATTCTCTACACTTTCTCTTTCCAGCGAAATATATACGCTTCCCGATAAATCTCCTAAGGGTAAAGTCCACGCCGCTCCCAGGAAAGTGGAAAGGTGAGCACGTATTCGGGCCAAGCTCCTCTCCCAGCGCTAAATCTCCCGAAAAGCTCGACGTCACAATCACGAGAGGCCAGAGGGGGAGGGGATTCCGCCAAATAAAGATGATAATCCACTCGGGAAGCGCAATGCAATCGGAATACAAATTTGCGAGGAGCTTCCACGGCGGCTCCACTTGCGCTGCTCGAGTGTCGTCGCCGTCGTCGCTGCTGATTAACACCGAGCCGACGGCATTCGTTCAGAAATCGAGCCCACGGCAATTAGCCGCACTTTTTGCAGGTTCCCCATATTTCGCTAAGAATACTGTGCTACATAGTTACCTACAGATATATGAATCCATCGACTTTTTTGAAAGAAGCGATGAATTTTTTTTTTTGCCCCGCGATCGTGGGTATACTGCCGTTTATTATGCTCGCTGTAACTTCGAGCGACGGCAGGGTGAAGTGGAGTCACTGTTCGCCGGGGTTCGGGACGTCAAGAGTTGCGGCGGTGCTCGAGTAAATTGCTTAGTAGTTGCCCGAGTGATCGATGCAGAAGTTAACGCTTCGTCAATGAATTAAAGATGCACTCGTGTTATGTTTTACGAGTAAGATTCCCGGTGGATAGGAAGAACTTGCAATACTGTGCTTTGGAAATTCGGCTTATTTAACATTCATTTATTCGAGTTGCTCTACTTTTATAAAGATCTTTTCACGATTTATCTTGAAAAAGAGCCCCTTTCGTCTTCATAAACTTCGTGAATTCATCTTCATCGATCTCAAAGGGGGTTTAACATTTTTTACCTATCTGATTTACGTTTTTTCAAACATTTTTCTAAATATTTTTTTTTTTTTCGGGATTTGACTAGCGAATTTTGACAATCCCCAACACCAGCTACTAAAAATATTATTTTATTTCTGTCATAAATTTAAAAATGGATTTTAAAAAATTACTAATCCATAAAATTTTGAACAATAAATTTTCTTTTCAGGAAAAAACGTTCAAAAAAATTAACATGATAATTGTTAAAATAATACAAATTAAAAGAAAATAAAGTTCTTGGAAAACATGAATTATGAACTTTTCATAACAAATCTACTTTTACAAGTTTTATCACAAGAAAATAATTTATTACAAATAATAATTTCGTAATACATTTGTAAACTAAGGTATACACACAATGTATTTATTATCTAACAATGTATCACATAACACAATATCAATCATATCTATACAAACCTCCAACTATGATTCGATTAGAAAGTTAAAAAAAGAAAAGAAAAGAAAAATAATTCCATTAATAATTAATCACGTATTACTATAGATTCGTTCTCTGAATGGCCGCGAGGCACAAACGTAAATAAGCGACGCGCTCGTCTCTTCGGCGGGCTTTTCTTCGCATCGATTTCCTGGGCGTTACGTAAAGAGCCGCTGGCGCCTCCAACTGCCGTATTTTTTTTTTCGCTCGCGTAACAGGCGCGAGCGCACGGAAAAGGACGGGCGGGACCTTCGACCTCGTGGCGCGCCGTCAAAGGGGGCTCGACCTCGCGGCCGTGCGATCGGGGCCGTCCCACTTTGCAAGTGGGGCGATGCGCCTCCTCCTTCCTTCGCCGGAAATCCGCGGGGCGCACGAGATCCCCTGCCCCGGTTAGCGAGCCGCTCATCCTTCGCTGCGGAATATCTTTCTTTTTTTTTTTATTTTATTATCTACGAGAACGGCGATTTGTACGGGGATTATTCTGTGATCCGAGGATCTTTTTCTTTTCGTTTAATTATTTACTGTAAATTATGCGATGAAAAATTTGTATCACACATTTTTTTGTATCTGCGTATTTTTTATTAAATATTGTGCTTTAAAGAAGAGCTACTATATATAATATATTATATGCGTTCGGATATTGATAAAATTAAAGATATAGATTGATCTTGAACGTTTTTAAAATTTGAAAAGTGGAGGGTATTAAATGAATTAAATGAATTATATTAATTGAAGTATTAACTATTTTATGATTAAACTTTTATACGGTAACATTTATATACGATCTACATAGCAATTAACCTTTTAATATGTAGTAGTAACATTATTTATAAAAATAAAGACAAGATTTAAAAATCTTTAATTATAATAAAAAAAAAACATACTATCTATCTCTTCGTAAAAATTATACGTGAAGAAAAAAGTAATACAAAGATGATTTGCTAGACATCGTAAAATTTTACGGAAAAAATACTGTAATTGTTACGAAGCTGACTCTTGTAAAAATTACAGTAATCTTACCGCAGAAATTTCCAGTCCGACAAACCGTTCCTCGGTTACTTTTTTGTTCAAGTAATTTTTGCCGGTGGCTCTCCCATACTTAGTTTTTACATTTTAAAGTATATTACGCTGAGTGTACACATACAATTTTGACTTCAGCCAACTATCGACAATCCTACCTTAAAATTCTGAACTACACCCTATTAAAAATCTCTTTCTCGATGGAAATTTAGCTAATTTCGATTCTCCTCTGAAAGCCACCCAAACATTGAACAGTTGAACTAATGCGCGCGTCGCCGGCGGGGAGCTCATTTACGGCGACCTTACCGGAGCGGGCCTCGCGTATCGTGCCGTGGGATCGGCCGCACCGCAATCATTACCGACGGCCGATTCGGTTCGCTGTATATAGCGGTGTGTTTGGCCGGACGCGGAAGCAACGAAGCGCCGTCGGCGATCGGCCCGTCCGACGCGGTTTAGTGTCAATAGTTCGGGAGCGGCCGGCCGGATGTCAAACGAAGTCGGCCGAAATTAGCGGGCCTCTGTCGCGGACGCGCATTAATGCGCCCCCGATCACGACCGCCTCCGCGGCTACGATTATTGTAAACCGAATGCTCCCCGCGGATTAGGCGCGTCTGTCTCTCGCGGTACACACATCGAGCCGCTGGGATTTAGAGGTGAATTTCACAGTGAAAAACTGGGGTTGGTGTCGGTAATGGGATTTTAATGGGATGAGTATTTTATGGAGCGGTGTGAGGGGATGGAAATAGATTTTGAAAGAAAAATGGATTAGAAAATTTTAGTGCAAATTAAACGGGGAATATCGATTTTGTACGGCACAATTTAAAAATACTCGAGAAAAGGATAAAGTACGTCGAAGGAGCTAAGTATATTTCTTTATCTAACTACTAGATTCCTTGAATTTCCTTTATCAAAGAAAAAATAATTAATTACACGCGGGTCTTGAATGTAGGCAATTTGAGCTGCGCTAGAATTTCGTAATAATATCCGTAAGAAAATTACGCTGTACGAGAGTTGGTTGGTTTAATCAACGCATTAGACTCTACCTGTTCTAGCCCGAGGATTATTTTTATTGAAAATTGCATTTTGATATTGGCATCGGTAATTAGATTTATAGGTCTTACTAATGGGTCCATTAGGATGATCGACTAAATAACCATAGGATTTCTTTCTCAAATGAATCACTTAAGCTGTAAGATCGATGCAAAAAATTTTATTTATTTTTAGATAAAAGAGGAATTTTTTTTTGTTTTTTTTTTTTAAATAACGTACATTAATTATATTTTTGATTAAATAAAATGCCTTACAGTTTTTATTAAGATAAGAGTAATTTATAGTGTTTTCTATACTTTTACAACTTCAGTTTTACAGACTGTTTTCTTCAATAGGTGACCACTTCTGTACCAACTTTACCGATTCGTTTAATTGAATAATTGTATTAGAGAAAGAACTTGATTGATAAACAAATCAGTTTTAATTATATAATATCGTACCATTTATTTAATTCGCAATCATTATATACAAACAATATACGTATAGTCTACTTTACAACTAACTGGAAATTTTACAATACTAATTTTAAGTAGTAATCAAATACGATTCCCTATAATTACATCAGTACATATTATTCGGAGTTATAAGAGCGAGTAAAGGTCAATTTATCCCACGTGGAAGAATCCGATGTTCGGGTTCAAGATATTGTAATGGTTTCCATTTCTTACGATCTCGTAACCTGCTGGTGGATACCATACCATCTGGCAAAAACGCAGTTTCTGGAAATGCAAAGTTCAATTTTTAATCAAAAAAAGTATTGCTTTTAATATTCCCTTAAAAAGAAGAAACTTAAAAGTATTAAACATAAACACATTCGTGAAAATGAATGAAGCAGTCAGAAAATATACGAATGACGAGTGAATTTAACAAGAATATCGTTCACAGAGCAGCAGACTACGGAGCGCACATTAAAGTGCTCGACTGCGACCGCTTTGCACCGAGATTAGGCATGCACAATTCCCGTCGTTAGGGTAGGTCAGACAAAAAGGTTGCCGCTAGAAATACACCGGATGTGTTTTGAAGCTCGCCAGTTAAAATAGTTCATTTTGCAATCTTCTACTGTAGCAAAACGATGATTCACTATTTTATTTTTGCAAAGCAGGCTGACGATTCAGTACTTTGGTATGGCTTTTGTTTTTTAATACGTACACCACACGCTTTGGCACTTTGCATGTCCTTGCAGTAATTGACGGAGCCTTCGCGGCAAATGGCTGGTTTTTCTGCGCAGCTCTGAAATGTAGATACACAGATTTGAATCCAAAACTTGCTGAATTATAATGATGAGTCAAACTTGTGTTGCTCTATTGAAAATCGATAGATTTCCGGTTACCTGAAGTATGCACGACGTCGAAATAACGAAGAACAGTATGCAGCACCAGGATTTCATTTTGAGTAGTTTGGAATCTCGGCGTAGTTCAACAAGAGGGCCAAAGGGTTACCTCACCAGATTACATCGGCAGTGGAGCGTTAAACGTTGAGCAGCACCTCAAGTGATGCCCTTTCTCATTAATCCCAACTTTGCTAATAATCTATGAAAAAGTGCGTGAATTTGTAGGCACTTGTCACGGCGAAACTTAATCCGGCGTGACTGTTTCTGTATAATTACTTCGGATACTCAGTGTAAATTAAACCTTTAATAAAATAAACAACAATTAACAAGATAATATAACAAAAT
>JAWWEP010056709.1:0-10430 GCA_035582995.1 Sycophila quercilanae | reverse complement strand
GCAGCGGCTAAAAGACTATCTTTCGCCATCGAAAACAATGGCGAAACTACGTACTTTCGACCAGGGGATCAAGAAAATTTCTTTTAAAATTGTATTTTTTTTTTATAGCTTCAAAACTCGCTGAGTAATCACTGGCCCCAATTTGGAAAATCGGGAAATTGAGTTTTAGAGAAAAACGCGTTTAAAGTTCGCGGTATACAATTTTTTCATACTTACAGCTTCTAATCGACTTTTGCACAATTCAGCAATGCCTGCGCCATAAAGAAGCCCTTCTTCTTCTTCTTCGAAATGCTGATTTTCAGATGCAGTTGCCGGCCCAGGTAGGCAGGTGCCGGCAGCGCGTCGCACAACGTTTAAGAAAATAGCCACAGCATCGAAACCGTTGCGAATTTCACTTTGAAATTTTAACAGCATATTATTGAAATGTTATACTATCGATTTATGTAATAAAAAAAATCGATTTTTCGGTCGATCTATACGAGGATACCCCCTTAACCACCCTTACAGATGTTATACCTTATGTAAGTTATGAAAAATTAATTTTTTCTTTAAAATACTTATACCTATTTAATGAATTAATAAATTATAATGTTTTTAAGGCTATATTAGAAACTTCTATAATTATTATCATCTCTGTTACAATCATTTGTATAATAATAATTATTATTTCTAATTATCATAGGACCACAAAAACTTTTACGGGGTCTACTCGTGCTTCCATGAGTGTACTTTATGTTTTTCGAGCCGCTGATTGCCAGTGCTTGGAGGAGTCTATTTAAAAAACCATAAAACACGTTAAATTAAATATTCGATATAGTAAATAGAAATGGTTTTCTTAATTTTGTGGAATTCATACTTTGGTTTTCATGAAAAAAAAGCGAATAAAATTCTAGTTTTTAAAAAATATAAAATAAGGGTTGCAACTCCCTGGGTCATAAATACACCTAATATCTTAGACTTATTATAGCAGATATTTTCCACTTGGTTTTATTAAAAAATATTCATCAGATGCTGAGATATAATAAGAAAACGATTTTGGGGGTAAGATTTAGGGATGGCTTTCTACCCTTAAAAGTGGATGTCGTCACAAGTAGAAAAATACGTATCTCTTATTTTGTCGAATACTACAACATATCAAAAAATTATTGAAATCGGCCAGGTCGGGTTGGGGGGGGGGGGTTCCTTGTGTCATTTCTCAAATATAAACGATCAAAACTTTTTCCAAAAATCAAAAAAATATTAAAATTTTCAAAAACTACTGAGTCTTATGAATCGTCCAAAAAACTCATCCAAGATATATTATCAAGTATTACCTAATTATAAAATTTCAAATCCACTATGTCACTTTTACTCCAGTTATCATGAAAACAAAAAAAACGCATTTTTTTCTCAGAAATTAATTATTTACATACTTTGACAATTTTATGAGTTACATTTCGGCTTATTGCCTATAATCATGATTTTTTTAAAATGATTTTGATCATTAATTTCCGCGATATGTCAGCTCATTCAAAATTTCTGACTAGAGAAGATAGGAAATTTTATGCCCTTTCATATGAATTTACTTTCATTTTATTATATTGACTCTATTATTCAAAAAAACACGAAAAACAGTTTCCCGAAAATCGAAAAATAGCCAAAAGAAGCACAACGACAAACACCAAAAACGTTTTCCTTTCGCCACATTACACAACAAAAATGAAAAAAAAAAGAGCCTACTTAGATTAAAATCCGTTCAGCAGATCCTGAGATTTAGGCGCGCGCACACACACGCACACACACGCACACACACACGCACACACACGCACACACACACGCACACACACACACACACACACACACACACACACACACACACACACACACATCCATACATACATTTCCAAAAAAACACGATAATTTGATCCAAAACACCTTGAAACAAACTTCTAAAAAGTTTTTGAGAAAAGTTTTTGTTTACTATCACAAAGCTTCCTCTGGGAGGAAGCAATACAATAATTTTAGAAGAAGTACGAAGTACTTTTGTCTACCGCCATCTTTGTGCTCGAATCTCTGTAAGAGTTTGATTAAAAATAATGTTATAATTGAAATAATATTTCTTTTCTGTCGATTCGTTTCTTAATAAGCTATTAGAGTAGCTACAATGACAATGTAATAGATAATCGCAGGAGCGCGTGAAGCATTTTGACGTTTCTAGTATGAATAATCGAAAATAAATATAGGCATTTTGCATTATTTTAATTTATTAGAAATAAAAATTGACTGTAACATGTTCCGTACCTGCAATGTCCCATAATTGCAATCGTATAATCGTTTGTGGATCCCAGTTTAACACTTTAAGAGCAAAATCAACTCCAATAGTAGCACGATAATGTTGAGAAAAAAACTGATGTACGTAGCGCTTAATAATAGAGGTTTTTCCAGTGCCCAATTCACCAATAACCAGTATTTTATAAAGGTGTTCTCTTTTATCGTTTATAGTAGCTGGCATAGTAGTCTGTAAAGATTAAATGTGAATTAAAATGAATGATTTATTTTTGAAATAATATTTTAAAGCATATTTTATTACCGTCCATTAGGAAAATAAACTAATGTTTGCCAACAGATTTTTTAACTATTGGCGAAACTATTGGAAACAATGTTCAATTTTTAATATTTACGCCAGTAGTTAAAAAAAAAACTATTTGCAAAACTATTGGAAAATAGTAGTTTTGTCAGTTATTATACCAGCAGTTATACCGGTAGTTTATTTTCATAACGGACATTATTAATTTTAATTGTATCCTCCAAATTTTTTATTTATTCCTTTTTTACATTACATTTTCTCACTTTAACTTAACGGGGTCCACCACCTTTAACTTTTTCTTCATAAAAGATCCTAAGAAAAACATTTTTGAACATATAGCTTGTAACGGGCTGGATCCCCAGGGAATTAATTATTCCCCGGGTGGTGTGGGGCACACACGAGTGCCCCGGAGGCCTTACCTCGGGGTGCGCGCGAGCACCCGACGGCGACTTCACCCGTCGCCGCGGCCCGTTTACAACGCGAGAGCACGCCTGTGCTCCCGCTTGTACTCGCGTGCTTCGTGTGTGTGTGTGCGACACTCGCACACACACTGCTGTAGCTGCTCGGCTGCTGCTGCTACTGCTGCCCGGCCGCTCGCCTCGCTGGTGAGTGGCGGTATTCGGGATACGGGCTGCCTCGGACCGCCGCACCAGGTCAATACGACGAAGACCGAGGCGAGCCTCTCGCCTTGCGCCGAGGCGTTTATGAGCCTGCCGCGGCCGGAGAAGTCCTACCTGACGAAAATGAGCAACGGGCAAGGAACCTCGAGGCCATCCGACGCTATATGCGAGAACGGGAGACCGAGGACGCCCGAGCCGCCGCTCGCAATGGCAATAACTAGTAGGGGAGGGTAACGACGCTACAGCCCTTCGGCGAACCGTATGCGCCCCCGACACCTGACCCGCCGAGTCTGCAGAGAAATCACCATTGGGCTCACTTTCAGTCTAGCCTTCGTAGCGACTGGAGCTCTCGAAGTCATCTCTGACTTTAAGTTCGTTTATTTTCAAGTTTCGTTGAAATTTCAATTTTTCAATTCAACATGTCGCCAAGGAAACCAGAACGTTTGTCGCGACACCGCGGAAGTCTTCGCGCCGGAGAATAATGACGGCCGCACCGAGGAAGGAGTCGCCTTGCCTCTCCCATCGCAAGTGCCCGCCGGTGACGCGAGTGCCCGCGGCGTAGACCTAGAGGCAATGGACAATGCCGATGGTCGCGCCGAATACCTACGCGAGCACCACGATGAGGTTTCGGCGGAGTTCACGAGACAGCTGAATGCCTTCCGAGGACGGCATCAGAAGAACTATCGGGCGCAAGCGCGCTCCGATCGAACCAGCAGCGTGCCGGAACCAGCGCTGCCGCCGAGCAACAGAATGAAATCTCCACAGGCGATGAGAGAGGAATATGCTCGACTCCGGGAGGTGGAGAGACACGCCGTCGAAGTAAGGCCCAGGTACGAGGCCGATCGTCAGCGTATCGATGCGCTGAACGCTCGCGAGTTCGAGTTGGGGCGCCGCCGCCGCGAAAACCTACACGAGAGGGCAATTGAGGAAGCCTTCCGCAAGGAGCTCAACGAAATAAAAGAGAAGGAGCAGAACTTCATCGATGAGCAGGTGAAAAAGCACATGGAGGAAGCTGAGCGACACGAGCAGCAGGAGAACCTTGCTCGTATCACCGAGACTGTACGAGAAGCCCAGAAGCAGTGGGAAGGGCAGACGCGAAGAGCCATCGAATTCGGTTACCAGCTTCGAGACAAGCTAGAAGAGGCGCTCAAAACGACGAAGAAGCGCTGGGAGGATCGCGCCGACTCAGGAGATGTGCGCGCGAACCTCTTCCTGCTATGCGACGAGGATTTCGAGTTCCAAGCCCCGATCGGACGGCCAGTGTCGTGGTCGAACAGCGACGAAGAAATCGCCAGATGGGGAAGACAGCCCACTAATCTTGCGCGATTGTCGAGGCGACAAAAATGCCGAGCACGACCGTCGGGAGCATCGCGCGCTCCCCCGCCCAGCCAAGAAGGATCCCCAACAGCATCCGGAGATCGCCGCGTGCTGGACATATTGATGAGAAAAAGGAATGCAAGCATCGAAGTCGCGACCACCGGAGGCTCATCAACAATTAGCAAGAGCTGGATAGCTCGAGAAGCCGCCCTGGACGCCGCCAGGTACGTCAATACCCGATTTGGCCCTATGACCGAGGCGCAAAAGGCCGAGGTCGACGCGATCGACGCCCTGCCAAGAGCCGACCGGTCGGGGGCTGCTACGGCCGCGTTGAGGAGGCCTTACGCCGAAGTCGCCGCCGAGGTGAAGATAACGCTGAGACGAAGATTAGCGAGGCCGCCCCGCATGCCTCATAACAGCGATGAGCCGCAACGAGGCCCCAGCCAGATGAACGAACCCGCGATCAACAATCAGAGATGCGACGAAGTCGAGGAAGATACGAGCGTCGCGAAAAGGACGTTCGTGCACCCGCGAGCAGCCGGAGGCGAGGTGCCACCGATGCAAAGACCAGGCCAGTCGATGGATGACCACCTGCGGGAAAATGCCAGGCGGAGAGCCACCGTCCGATGTGACCGGCAGCGCTATGTGAAGAGAGAGCGGCCACGGCAGCAGAGAAGAGCGCCACGCAGCTGGTAGTTTAGGATAGAGTATTTGTTTTTTTTTATGATGCAAGAATGCGAGATGTGCGAGGCCATAAGCCGATGAATTTGTTTCTTTTTATTGTAAGGTTCAAGGTACGCGGATGGACCCGCGGCATAGGCATAAAGGAAATAACAATGTAAGTTTTTTTTCAATTCAAAGGCGCCATGCTTACAGTGGCTTTTAAATTTATCGCGAGGCCAACGATAGGCGCTTGAATTACCGAGCCGAACGCAAGAGTACATTGCCACGGCCTTGCCGCAAGGTCACCCGTACCGTGCATAGTTGACCACTGTTCGTATCTAGGTTAAGAAATTGCGAGGCCCAACGGTGTTTTTTTTAAGTTCTGTTCTTTGTCAAATTATTTTTAATTTTTTTTATTTATATAACTAAAGGTACACTGACACCCGTCACCACACAGCTAATCTAGTTTTTTTTCTTTGAAAATATTTTGCGTTTTTTTTCTCTTTTTATGGCGAAGCTCAACAAGGGAGCCACCTTATTTACTCGATAGTTATAAGTGAATTTTGGATGTTATTGTATTTTCGCTCCCCGCTTTTCTTTTTGTGTTACATAAATAGAGGCACCAATGAGGCGCATCTATTTATGTTTAGCGCCGGGGTTGTTATGTCCCGAGTGGCCGCCGAAAGGCAAATAAATTTTTTTTATGTTTTCTTATTTTCTAGCGAGGAGAGAGTACATATGAACAGTTTTTTTTGCATTAAAAATTTCTTTTTTTCTGATATGCACATTAAAGGTGATTTTCGCTGAGTAGGCGAGAGCGCGCGTCGCCGCCTCGCGAGCAAGCGGCGCCGTCTCCGCTTGCTCAGCCAAAACAGAGATAAGGCGCGCGCGGCGATAATTCGCCTTGCGCCTTACTGATGCCTTACATTAGGATTATTTTTTTTTATATTTTATCTGCTGCGCAAATTCAAGGTGCACCATTATACCTTGAATTAATTTAATTTTTAAGTTTATTTTTATCTAACCGCACTTGCATGTGCGACTATTCAAACAAAAGCGCAAAGAATTGCGATTTAGTTTTTAAGTTCATTTATAATAAGCGCTAGCAACTCCAGCGGGAGTTGCCCCCTACAAAAACATTATTAATATTAAATTGAAACTCTTATGATTGTTTGCCTAGTGCACCGCGAAAAGAGAGAGAGAACAAAGTCGGGAATTGAAATTTTCCATAGGCGTCAGCGCCTCATTTTTCTTATGTTTTTTTTTTATTTTCTCAGCTATCCGAGTCTACGTGACCGGATGCCGTTATAAAAAAATATTAAGTTTCGGTTGTAAGTACCAGCCAGCATTTTGCTTTCTTCTCGGGCTCGGATTCACAGAATCCGAGCGCGATAAGAAAATATCAAGTGCGCTTTGCGAGCGCTTAGGTGCGCATTTCCCTTGGCGATCCCACGGTTTTTCGCGCCTTATGATTGGCCGGGTCACTCGATCCTTGGGTCAGCTCGACCAATCATAAAAACGCGATTAGAAGCCGGGGACCGTTGACGGGGTTGCGGACGCCGCAGCGTCGCAAGGAGCGTCAGTACGTCGCAACCAGCCATCGGCCGAGGCTGAAAACAAAAACTCTCTCCTTTCGCCGCGCACTCGAGGCCGACCCTCGAGCCGTTTTTTCGTTTTTTTTCTAAGTCCCTTCTGGACTTAGACGCGCCGAGACCGACGCCTCCACGCCGAGGTATGCGAAATCGACGAGGCCAACGAGGTCCAACGTCGCGACGTGCTCAACAAAATTTTTTATTTCGCATTTTGTTTAAATCTATTTTTCTTCTAAATTAACCGGCTACTTTCTTAAATATCAACACCGTTGGTACCGAATAAACCCTTATGTGAGAGAGAACTTAACAAATAAAGAAGGGACATACAATCCTTTGTGGACTAAATTTTTTTGGTGTTGTGTTGTTAAAATTTTTTTATCCCTTGAATTATTTTTTCGTTCGCGATCGAAAAACGCGCAGCGACCCGAGGCGACAGAAGCAGCGACGCGCAGCGACCAGGAGCAGCCACCGTCGTCGAGATACTCGCGCAGCGACCAGGAGCAGCCGAAACCGTTCCGCGCCGCGAACGCCGTGTTCCTGCTTGCGGTCTTCAAAAGGTAAGTGTCGACGCCACTGCTCCCCTCCCCGGGTCTACACTAAATTCGATGAGGTTTCGTGTGGTTATATCGCGATTTGTGACTAAATCAAAAGGTGACAGCGAGTTACGTAAAAATCTTCAGAAGCCACGCCGTTCAACTCTGAGAAAGGGTTGTAAAATTATGTCCAACCGCTCGGGACATAACAGTTCTGCAGTATTATGTGTAAAGTACTTATTCAAATATTTATTCAAATATTGTTATAAAGGTCATTACTGTGCTTTAATCGAATTTAAAACTTACAATAATACAGAAGAAGATAGTGATTCGAGAAATAAATCGACAGTATGATGAAATAAAACAAAATGAAGATACAAGATATGTATGTGCTCAAGAAGCCATGTATCGTTTAAACGAATTTGAGATGCATCAAATATCACATGTTATTTATAGGTTAGCCGTTCATAATGAAAATGAACAAAATGTATATTTCAAGGAAGGTCAAGAAGAAGAAATGTTTACTAAAAACTCAGACACTGCTTTAACAGCATGCTTAAATTAAGATCTCATTGCCTATCAATACTTATACACTGACATTCCTTATCATTATGTATTCGATAAACAAGTGAGAAGTGGAATAAAAGAAAGCGATTGCAAAACCCAATTTTAGTAAGAATGTACCTAGTTAATGCTCAACAACGTGAACGGTTTTTTATTAGACTATTATTATGCTGTAATATTTTAAATATATGTATTGCATTTAAATGTTTTAAATAATAATTGTAACAGAGAGAGATATTTTTTCAAACACGAGAGAGAGACATTTCAGTCGAAAACAAGAGAGAAATATTTTTCAAACACCAGAGACATTTCAGTCGAAAACAAGAGAGAGATAGAATCAGTATAGACTAAGAAATAAAGAATCTCACAGCTAAAGGAACATAAAAATTCAGCTCTACGAAAAACAATTATTGGACCACCTAAAACTCGAGACACCGCACCCGAGTACTCGGCAACGTAAGAATCTTCGAAGTAGTTAAAACAAGAGAGATCGTCCTTGAGTCCGTCAATAACACGAGGAAGATTCGGACACGATAAGAGAAAGAGGCAAAGCGTTCGACAGGAAGCACTGAGGATTCATTACTAGTGCAACTTCACAATAAGGCTTGAAATTTATGAGCCTATAAATGTCGATCAGTTGACAAAATTTCGGCAGATAGAGACAAGTCTACAAAGCCGAAGCTTGGAAAGTGGGCGACTCCGCGACCCGAGTAAGCAATCACTCGGAAGTTTCAATTTTTAAATACTCGTAAATTTCGGCAGTGACACCTGCGCGACTAGCCGCAGATACAAATATCGGTATACAATTAAAGTTATTTTCGTACATTATTTTTACGACTTGAAAGCTAGCCTCGGATCATTTCGAAGAATTGTCAAAGTCAAAAGGGCACTGAATAATCAGAACATTCTTTCCACCTCTTCTCTGGAACAACCAAAATACCATGTAGCCAAGAACTATAAAAGGGTGACGAAAAAGTATCCAGGAGCCAGAACATCATAGGCGGTTACGCTGGCCAGATCGGCAGCGAGAGCTCAGCACGAATACACCGTTATTCTGCCCAAATCATCACCGACGGGAAGATACACCGGAGAAGAGTGCCCACAGGACCGGAAAGCCCATTAACACCAAGGACAGCACCTCCGAGGAGTCGC
The DNA here is from genome assembly GCA_035582995.1 of Sycophila quercilanae. Taxonomy (NCBI): domain Eukaryota; kingdom Metazoa; phylum Arthropoda; class Insecta; order Hymenoptera; family Eurytomidae; genus Sycophila; species Sycophila quercilanae. The sequence continues at coordinate 1,423 of JAWWEP010056709.1, read as the reverse complement.
TGCCCTTCCAACCGCAGCCCGAGAAGCACCCCGCTGAATCACCGAGCAACTAGAAATCAGCGCCTATTCCGAGCGACGGTCAACAGCCACGCTTCCCAGGACCCCTGCGGCGCAACCCGTCCCTCGCGGCTCAGCAAGTACCTGCGTATCTCGTACGACTAAAGATTCTCTCTCTCTATTAAGGTAATTGAGAAAATCACTGTAACATCGAAAATAATAAATATTCAATCTTTTCCGAGATTTTCCGAAAATAAAAATATAATTTATTTTTCCCTTATTTGACGTAACAAGAGCCAAATCGTTTGAAGACTTAAGAACGTATAACAATATTATATATTCATAACTTTTTGAAGCTTCCAAAGCTAGAAATTTAATAAATACAGACGACGAATGGAATAATTGTTTAAAAGAATCATCAACATATATGTTTCCAAAAGCTATGTGTGAATTATTTGCATATCTATGCGTATTTCATAATCCAGTTAATGCACGTGAATTATATGAAAAATGTAAAATTCATTTTTATTATCCATCTATGAATGAAGGCGAGGGTGAAAAATATGATATAAATGTAATACATTCAATTTTTATATTACATGGATATTCTTTAATTGATTTTAATCTCCCTTGTAATATATTTATTTAGAAGATAGTATGATGAATGATGATTACAATATTACACGAACATTAAACGATGATGATATAAATGAAAAAATAAAATCGTTAACAAACGCGCAAGAAATTATTTTTAATAAAGTGTAAAATCATGATAAATACATTTTTGTAGATGGTCCAGGAGGAACTGGTAAAAGTTATTTATTTAATTTACTAATAGATTTTTTTAATAAATATGATGTTACCTTTTTAGCTGTAGCATGGACAGGAATAGCAGCTAATTTATTAAAACATGCTAAAACTGTTCACACAACATTTAAATTACCATTAAATATAACTGAAACAAGTACACGTAACGTAAAACCTAATAGTTCATGTGGTCTTAAGATAAAATTAACAAAAGTTTTAATTTTGGATGAAATAAGTTTAGCATCTAAATTTGCATTTGAAACAGTAGGCAGATTATTTAAGGATTTATGTAATAATTATTGTGAAAAATTGTGATAATCTCGGGCGATTTTCGGCAAACACTGCCAATTGTAAGGTACGGGAATAGAGTGCAAATAATTGAAAATTGTGTCAAAAAAAGTAATTTATGGAAGTATTTGTATGTTTATCGTTAACAGAGAATAAAAGAGTATCTGCAATAGATACAGAATTTAAATCATGGCTTTTAAATATTGGTGATGGCTAATTTTCAACAGAAATTGAAAAGAGTAATCAAATTACTGAAACGCTGCCAACTGCACTGGCACAATGCTTTCTCATTGTGTGACGGTCTGCATCTATTAATAATTGGAAGAAAAAG
>JAWWEP010056688.1:0-10432 GCA_035582995.1 Sycophila quercilanae | reverse complement strand
TATTTATTTGTTATTATTTAATTTATTTTTTTATCTGCTTTTCCTTAAGGTGTCCGTCTTGCCCGTCCTTCCCCTAAATGTTCTCTTTATAGGAGTTATAAACACTTCTAATCGATCTAATTGATCACCGACTCCTTTATACCGATTTTCTACATTTAATGGCGTACGCATTAACGAAAGGACTTCGTTGCAGGTTCTAATTTAAAAATCATCCAACGTTAATTCGCCCATTCATTCTAGAAAGCGTAAGTAACCAAATTGTCCAACCTCGCACTACGCAGATAAAGTAAACGAGTGGATATTAAACTTTCTAGGAAGATTTTAAAATTCAATCTAATGGCCTTATGTAAAGTATGCGTACGTCAAAAGTCCAGGCCCATATTCAAGCCACGTACATCCACTTCTCTTTTTTCTTCGATGCGACAAATGCCTATAAGCACCTCGGCAACTGTATAAACTGGGCGGAAGTAATTTCGCGCACCGGTAAGTAGAGAAAAAATAAAGAATTGCATGATCAGGCAGGTCCGGTCTTGTGTGTCAGCAGGATATCCGACGAGGGGCTACTGGTTTTACTTTTTAATAATAAGTCGGTGAACGCGAATTCGGAAAAAGAAAACGATTTTGGTAAAAATCAACGATCCAGCCAGTCCACGAATAAGCTTTAATTGAATGATATGCAATGATATACATCAGATATAATTAAGTCTATCGGAGGCTATAAATTTTATTGATTATTATTATTACTTTTTTTTTTACAGTCAACACTATAGTTTAAGAGGAGAAGTCGGTCACTCACCTTCATGCTGTGTGAATACGCGCACTGACTTTGAATAGTACAAGTCTTGTAAGAAATCTTTCTAATTAAAAATCTATAAGTTAAAGAATTTAACCGTACGTCTGGGTCACTCATATTTTCTTTATCCTCGAGCGGTAAAAATTATTTAATTGTATTAAATTTCGTATCAAATAAATACACGAAATGTACAATGGACAGAAAACTATATAACAGATCCCTCACCTTAACAGATTGTAATCGTCGAACATTATATATAAGTACACAATGCTAACGTACGGTCATAAATTTTATTTATTTCTTTCGTTTTATTTTCAAAGTAATAAGTTTATCATCAGTTTAATCACTATATATTCGTTGAAAGTCGATTATCCTCGAGTCCTCTTCCTTGCGTTATTTTTCATCGGAAACTTATTACTTACAGTTCGGAGAAGCACAGTATACAGAGTCACGGACAGCAGAGGATGCACGAGATAAGAGGGAAGAGCCATACTGGAAGGAGAAGGAGACAGGTGTGAGAAGAAAAAGGAGCCAAAATCATTGCAGGACCTCAGGAAGAGATGTTTTTGTCACGTTACGAGCGGATGCGGTCGTCCCTCTTCCGGCGTACCTCTGCTCTGATGCATTAGCAGCGCCTCAAGTCTGGAAAATCGTTTACAACATTCCCGATTGTTTTTCGTTTCTTTGCTCATCCGTTAACATTGAATATTCGCTTTCTAAGTCTAATCTGCATTTAAAGTGCAAAAATTGTGAAGGCACGCGTGTACAGCGGCTGCGGCTGGCGAGTGGAAATGCTACGCTTATTTTTAAGACAGGTGGGTGAATGAAAATGGATAGCTAGTGCGAGGCTCTTTAAAGTACACCTTACCGAATATCTACTACCTTATTGTCTTGCTATTTATAGTACGAACAATTTTAGTGCAATTATTATTTTTCCGTATTATTTTTTTAATGTTCTGATTGCAAAAGAAAATTAAAAAACATTAGTCTGACGTGCGTTGGATATGAAACTTTTAATTTTTTTTTTATGGATCAAAAAGAGAAGTTGTTTCATTAAGTATAATGCCGATACTCCAAGGAGTGTCTTTATCAGTAAGTCACGAACAATTGCAATGCCACGGAGCTCAATTTTTTTTTTTTTTTTTTTTTTTTATCTAAATCAATGCCCCAATCAATACTCATTTTAGTCATCGATGCATGGAAATAATTTTAAATGTACACGCTAAAACGGTTAGAGTGAAATTTCACTCTTATTTTGTAGAATAATTCTAGAGTTAATTCATTCATAAAGTTAAATTTAAAATTTAATCTAGTAGAGTGAAATAACCACTTTACACGTGTAGAATGACTTAATTTCACTCTGATACAGTAGGATTTTATAGATTTTGGTCTATCCTTTCACTCTACATTTGAGTGAAAAATTTACTGTACATCACTCTAATCGAAGAAGTTAATTTCAATCTAAACTTCGAGTAAAAATTTGACTCTAGTGAAGTAAAATTTATCTCCATTTCACTCTAGTCGATTTAGCGTGTAAAGCAACCACATTTCTATAAATCAATTAATTTCCTATATCTTAAAAAAAAAAAAAAAAGATGAGTACAACAAAAAATATGATGCTCGAGGGAAAAGGATGGTGATACCAAAAAAGTTATATAAATCAAGCACATGACGAAACTAATCTGCACTTATAAATATATTTATTCAAATAACTCGTCGCCCATGCCGTATACACAATAAATAAATACTATAATATATATATAAAATCCTTGCAAAAAAGAAAACAATAATAGCCTAAAGACTAGAAATGCAAATTAATCGAACGGCCAAATGAAAATGAAGCCGGCTAGAAAAAGTGGCTAGGGACTGTCCACGTAAATGTAGCAAGTCTTACTGGATCGAGAGCAGCCGATGCCGTAGTGCAACTTGCTGTCGTAGCTCGGCTCCTCGGCGAGCTCGTCCAGGTCCTGGTGCGTCTGGCGCTGCCGCTGGAGGTCGAGCGCCTCGACGATGTGCTGCAGTCCGAGCGACACGGGCTCGGCCACTCGGCGCAGTTCGATCGGCAACGACCTTTTGCCGTAGCGGCTGCCGTAAAAGAAACGATCCACCCGCGGCACCAACTCCAACTCCAGATTCTTGTTCTTGGACGCGACCTTCGGAGCCTTCTCGTCGCTGCGGCCGTATCTGCTGCCTGACTGAAATGCTGCGCACATGAATTTTTTTTCTCTTTTTAATCCTGGGTATCGTGATAGAGAGCAGCTCGATAAAGGTTACTTTGTAGTGTGTCACTTTTTTGTTTGTTTGTTTGCATAAATTACTGTATGTTTTTAATAATATGGGGATCGAGTGATCTGCAGTTGCTGAAAATTACTCACGATTTGGAAAAGATTACGATTTTACTGGGAGTAATTCCTGAAAAGTTGTTGATCAATAAGAAGAATATCAATCCACTGTGTTCTGGATTTCACTGATTTTTTCAAGACTGATAATTCTTTAATTGAAAATAATGAAGACGTATGTCGGTATTTTGTGTACCAGGGAGTAGCAATTAAATTATTGAAATTATTGAAAAATTAAAAAAAAAACAAAAAATAGTTATTCAAAAAGGTATACTTTTAAAAATTTAGAAATACGTTAATTGCTTAAAAATGAGAAAATAAAAATAAAGAAAATAATGAAAATGAAAAATCTTTATTCTTTTAAAGTTATATGCACCATCAGACATTCATAATATTGCACGGAGAGAAAGTATAGTAAAAATTACTATGTTGCCTAGGAACAGTGGGATATACTCAACCTATAACGATTTTTACTGTAAAACGTAGTAAAAATCGCTATAGCGAATATATGAAATAACAATATGTACATATAGCAACTTTAACTATGTTTTATAGTAAAAATCGTCATAGGTCGAGTAAGTCCCATTCCTACGAAACGTAGTAATTTTTACTATAATATTTCTCTCCGTGTGCGTAAGAAATTGTGTACGTAATATCCTGTATATTATTCTATTAATTTTCTTCTCTTATTAAATTGTGCATAACTTGTGAACTAAACTAAAAAATTTTCAGATAATTGTTAATTTATTAAGTAGATGAATAGTATAATTTAATTGTAATTATACTTAATTCTAATTTTACTTGTTGAATTACATTTAACTGTAACGTAGACTAATTCGATTATAATGCACCCTGAAAAAATGATGCTGCATGTAATAAAATAAATAAAATAAAATGAAAAATTAAAAATGAAATGAAATAAAATATTTAGCAACGAAAATGTTCAATTAAAGTCCATTCACGTGGATAACTCGGAATTCCGTTCACCTGTGCTTATGTCATTCAAGCTTATTCTCCCAACAAGTCCTCGTTTCGCTCAATGCAATTATATGCTCTCCCAACTGTGCGAATCTCCATTGCACTAGCCTCGCGAAGTGATCGCCTAGGGTATTACGCGCTCAGAACTCCCGACGATTTTATAAATTATATCAAAAATACACCAAGCTCTTACTAACTTGACAAACATGATCTACATTCATATTACGAATATGCTGCTGTTAATAAATCTGCATGATGTAGGAATCAAAGGATATTTTATATTTTGCTGTTGTTCATACTAAATTGCAATATTAAGTTTTACTCTTAGAAGCAAATTTTTTTATATTTATAAAAAAAGTAATATTGCCAAAATAAAAAAAAAATAATAATAAAATAAATAAAAAATGGTTATTCTTATCGTCATATGTTTACAAGAATTGAAGGATTCTTGTTACGATCACTTAATTTTTGTTAATACAATTAATAATAACTTAAATGGCAGAGCGTCAGTAGTCCTTTCCAGGTGTTTCATTAACCAACTAATAATTAAAGTGACTTAAATAAAAAATGATCATTAACCAGGAGAAACCTATCCAGAGTTTACTTATAGTATGAATGTAAATCGAATTAAATTTTCGATGAAGTACACGGCTCGATCTGCAATATCTATTTATTACAAGCCACAGATAAAAAGAATAATGATTCAAGAGAAAATCGTCATGTATTTTCGACAGTCATATTTTCTCATGCCGTTCGTTACAAGCAAATATTTCTTAAAAATAAAGAAATATTATGTATTAACAGTCAATACACGATTTCTTTTAATGCCACGTTTACTTACAGCAAATAATCCATTTCTTATAACTGCTAATTCCTAATCATTTGGTGGGATTTAAAGTCACATTCATTAACTATTAAGTCAGTGACTTTGTCATGACGAATTCTTTTTATCTGTGTAGCTCCTTTTTTTATAATGACTAAAAAGGTCATAAAAGTCGCCAATATCAAAAGCAAAGGCAAAAAAAAAAAACTCGAGCTTCCAGCTGTCCCACCTCCCACGATCGAAGGGTCAGAAGCGCGCGTTACCTGCAGTACCGTCGCCTTAATTATCTAGGCCGTAAGCGCGCGGCCGTCTGTGCAAACTACAAATTAACAGTGAGGGGTGAGTCGCGGTGGCAGAGGCGCGACTTCGGTTACTCGCGCGCGCGACGACCCACACCCTCCGTCGAGGACTGACCAAAAGGGAAACGTGCTGGCCGAAAAGCAACGCGATTCCGGAGCCCCTTTTAATTGACGCCCGACGCGCACGGATGTTCTCGAAGTCGCAGCGTTGGCGGCGCAATTAAATCCCGCGCTTGTCCGTCTTCGCGCCTTGTGATTAGCCGCGCTTAAGCAAAAAAATCACTGCTTGAACTGCTGGAGCTTGCGAGAAGAAAGGTACAAGCGCAGACTTTAATGACGCTTATGTAACTTACTGCACGTAGGTAGGTATTAGGTTCCTTGTTTTTGAGGCTGAAGGGAGTTTATGGTATCTTTTGAACGTGTGAGTGGATTTAATTGTTCTTTGAGTGACTGTTTAAATTTAATTCTTCAAATACGAGTTATTTATTTCATGATGTTCAAATAATTAATGGTGTATTCTGTGCCAAGGGTGCAAAGTGGGCTTTTTTAGACTGACTGTGGTATTTTCAGCTCGAGGTGAAGGAAAGTGCAGTCTGCTTGCCGAAGACGAGTACTGCAACCACACGAGGTCAAAAAACTCACTTAGCCCTTGGTGCAGACCATTTATATGAATTATGTGACATTATACCTATTGATTTTCACCTCCTTTTATTCAAAAAGTTCCCAACCATTCACCTATTGTACCATTATTTATTGTATTTTACGATTGAATGTTTGCCTGCTTTAAAAAAATGTTACTTTTAGCCCCCGATCTTTTTAGGTAAAAATTAAACCGTGAAAATCATTCGAATATTACAAAAACTTTTAAAAATATTTTAATGCGAGTATACACTATTAATCATTTTTAATGAAAATATAAAATCGGCAAATGATATCGATAATTTGGATAAAAATAAATTGAACAGATAAAAATAATTTGAACAAATAAAAAGAGAGAGAGAGAGTGCATCATATAGACATTATACCAAAGTCAATTATAGCTTAGTGTATTTCTAAAATTTAAAAAAAGAAATAACAACGATAGAGATTTGTTTTCGTCTTAACTTTATTCTAACACTTTCGAGGTGATCGGTACGTTTACTTCGCAATTATTATTGCGTACTACGTGGTAATATACGTAACCATTTTTTAAATAATTTTATACTTTAATAAGTTCCTATGCAAATTAAGTGCAATCTAATATACTTGCAATTATTAATAAGATTTAATTAAAACAATAATAATTCAGATTGTACTTACGAAATTGAGAGTCCTTGCGCTTGCCAAAACGACCATTAGGGAAAAAATCTTGCTGCGATGAGACCACCGTTACTAAAATACATCCGATCCACAGCCACACTATAAGCTTGCCTAGCTTCAGATTATCCGACACGCGCCGGATCTTTTTACTTGTGGAAAACATTTTTTCCTAAATGAAAAAAAAAAATTCGTTCCCTTTAAATATTTAAACTTGCAATATTTAAATAATTGTTATGTTATTTTCTTATAAATCATCTTTCATTTTATCCACGCTTATTTAGAAACAACAATAGAAGATTAATTTCTGATAATTGAGCAGAGCAATTACTCACTACAGTATACTGTCAGTAAGCCATGTCGGAAAATTTTTTAATGAACTAAAGTAAAGTTGCAAACAAGGCTTATTAGCATTCAATTTCTCTTTAGTACAATTTTGAATTTAATGAAGTCTTATTAGCAACAAAAAAAAAGTTGTTTAATCTAATACATTCCGTCAAATGTCAAATTGTCTTAATTTTTCACAAGGTAATTTATTTGAGTTTTGCACCATTGAAAACATAACTATCGTCATAATGAAAACATTGCACCTTAGGGAAACGTTTCCAGGTATCACTTTCCACGGGGCATAATTACTTTTTCAACTTTTATGCTAATCAAAGTTAAAATGAGTTTCCATTTGATAAATTTAATCGATAACCGTCAAAAATTGCTTTCAAGAATAAACAAAATACTTTTAATATCTATATCGTAGCGCTTAAAAAAATATACAATCATTGCCCTAATATTGCTCGTCCTTATTTTTTACGAACGAAATGTTTTAAGAATGAAGTTGGGGAGCAGCGGTTGTCAGAATTTTTTATGTTTTAATCAATCTTTATACAAACAATTTAAAAAATATTCGCAATAAAATATCTATTATTAAAAATTTCTAAGAAATGGCAATGAATTTTTCATTCAACAGTTAAATTGAATAGTTCCAGAGAATGGAAAAAACTCGCTTTGCAATGCTTCCGATTTAATGGATCGTACTATATTATTGATTAGTGACCTAATACATCGTTCATGCAACTGTACATTTTGCATGACAGGTACCGTCGGCATCGATAACATTAACCGTTGCTATTTAATTTACCCTTAACTATTAGAAAGTCAATAAAACGTTGAGTAAGATCTTTTTAAAGGAAGTGATTTAATATCATTCGACCGAAATAGGTATGTTTCCAGCGTAATCAGTGCAACTAATAATTTTGCGGATAGCAAAAAGAAAATTAATAATCAAGCAGAAATGATGAACCAACCTTATTTCATAATCCTGAGGATCACCAATTGTTCGAAAAGACGATGATTATCGCAGCGCGCAATTTAGCTTTTTAATCACGACAAGCCACAGCTGATTTATTACTAGAGAAGTGGCATCTCTTCGGATAGAAGCAATTAACGACCCGCGCCTGTGCTGAAGCAGAAAAAATCGGTAAGAGATCGGCGATGATGGTCTTCCTCAAACAGACTGCTACTTCGCCAGGATTGTACACGAATTAAAAGGAAATAATGACCGATCCTTATCGCTTAATATTTTAGATCCGCCCCCAATACCGCCTCGAGGTGGAGAGTAGGAAGAAGGCAAATAAAGGCTCCCAAAATCGATTTACATAACGCGATAATCGGCCGGAGATAATGCTCGACTTTACCTAGTCTACAAGTTTGTTTATCAATTGCTCTCTTCGTGGATTCTCCACGCAAATAATCTACTTTGAAAGTTCAAATCTTTATTTCTGTTTAAAAAAAAAAAAAATACGAAAGAGGCGCTATCAATAGAAAACTTTTGCAATACTTATCGATCTCTAACTTTAAAATTTTGAATTATTGTTTACCTTAGCCTTTGCCTATAAACTTTCAAGCTTTTTTTTTTTTAAATTCGATACTCTTCAGTGATATTACAACATTTAAAAGTTATAACGCTTATATTTTAGTAATAATTAATTATCACCAAGTAAATTTGTACATACACGTACGTACATACGTACGTACGTACGTACATACATACAGACATTTTCTAAAAAGTATTTTTTTGCCCTTTCTGAACCTAAATAAGTACTTTTACGTCAAAATCTGAAGATCGAAAAATTTTGGCGACACACAAATAATTCCTAATAAACAATATATAAAATTGCCTAAATAAAATACAAAACGAGAAAAGAATTAAATTCACTTTCAATCGATATCCAAACCAATCCCGTCGAAGTGAAACTCAACTCGCGATCTCAGCGTTAAAAAAAGCGAGCGTCGCAGGAGCAGAAATACCAACCGATCGCAGGACGAATCGCGCACGCAGGGGGTAGCTCGATCCGCCAGGGGTTAAAGCCTCCTCCTCTCTGTCTCCCTCCCGGTAAAAACTGACAAAGTTAGGGTTGAATCGCCGCGCCGCGGACTCGCTCCAGAGGAGACAAGCTGAGACTGTGGACTCCGTAGCGGACCGCCAAAGCTTTATATAGTCCCTCCTGGAGGCTCAGCCTGCCACCCACAGGCGCGCGCGCTTTATCTCCCCCTTCCCTCTGTCCTTCTCGCTCGTTCGCGCGCCACCGGCAGTGACACCCCTCGGCAGGGCCGACGCGCGCGCCTACCACCTGGCCTCTCCTCTCCTCGCGCCCGCGCAACCTGCGCGCACGCGAAGCCTCGGTTTTTCCGCGCTCGAGACGAGGGATGACGGAGTGCCCGCGGCTACCGGAGATTTGTCGGAGCTGCGAAACGGTCGAGACGCTCGAGCGTCTCTTTCATTTTGTAATTAAGGTACGTAGCTATACGTATCACTGAGAGAATTTTCTCGTAAAAGTTACGCGAAAAAAGTAATCGTGGGATGGTTAGCAATACTGTAAAAATCACCGTAATTTTTAACTGTTGGTCGAGTTTTGTAAATTTTAGAAATAAGCTCTGTAATTTGTACGTGAAAATACCAGTAATTTTTGCAGGGGTTTTCTTGTAAAATTTACAAAAGTTAGTCAACTCTCTAAAATTTAATCCAGTGAAATCCCACTGAATTTCAGAGCAGTGACATACTTTTGACTGAAAAACAGTGAAATTTGACTGTTCTTCAGTCAAAAGTATGTCACTGTTTTGAAATTCAGAGTGATTTCACTGGATTAAATTTAGAGGGAACCGTTCAAAATTCAGGCAAAAATTACGGTGATTTTCCCGTAACAATTTACAGTATTGCCAACCATTCCACAATTACGTTTTTTAATTTAATTTTTACGGAAAAATCCCCGTAATTTTGACAAAAAAATTCAGTATATACACTTTATTTATACCGACTGCTCCGTCATTACCGCGCGGCTATTGTTTTAAAAATAGGCTAGCAACTTTTGACGAGTTTATAAATATATTAATATATATGAGCAATTCTACAAAAAAACATCAATTTTGAGGTCGATCCATGATTAAAAATTTTGGATTGAGCACGCCTTCCCGACCCGGTGACTTTTCTTAACAGAGAAAAATTGTTGAACAAATATAACAGGTTGACAAACTTTATTGAGGGCACTATAAAGATTAAAAATTGATTTAATTCTCAGCGTTTTCGCTTATCAATCTACTGGCAATAGTAAATTACGTACGTATACTATTTACCGTTGTATACATCGTCGGTCTGGAGCAAGAAGGTGCCATCTCGGACTCCAGTTGGAAAAGTGCCATCTCGCAGCCCGAGATGGGAAAGGTGCCATCTCGGAGCCCGGGTTGGGAAAGGTGCCATCTCGGAGTCCGCTTGGGAAAGGTGCCATCACACCGTCCGCTTGGGAATATATATGTGGGATTCTACGGAAATAGACAAACAACTGGGGTATTAAAAATAAAAAAAAAAAAATTTGAAAGCACACCTACGGGACAAGTTTTTCCCGGTTCCTTA
>JAWWEP010056595.1:21999-33033 GCA_035582995.1 Sycophila quercilanae | reverse complement strand
AAGATAAGGACACTTGGAGTTTCAGATAGTTCTTTTTTATTTTGCAACCACAATACTCATAATTCTTCCATTTTTTATTTACTGAAATTATTTAAAAAGACCATGTAACAGTGTTCCGCCATTTTCAGGTGTTACTAATTACACTTAGCTTGAGTAAATAGCACTTGATGTTTTATATTTAAAGAACTGTAGATTTAACCAACCGCAGTTTTTTAAAATTCTATTTCTATTTAAATAAGGCATATAAAGAACTGAATTTTATTTATATTCTTGAAAAACTATCTAATTATTATTAACTCTCAGTGGAAATTTATTTACGTAGTATATATTTGTGTAACAGATGAAAAACGATAATGGATAAGGTAAAAGTAATGATTATAAATAACTCATATCCTGTTTTTAACTTCATTCTAGTTTTCTTTTTACTTATTTATTTATTTATTTTTTGTTTAGTTTTATTCAGCCACTAGAATTATTAAATATATTTTTCATTCGATCCTGAAATTCAACTATCCACCGTAAAACCTCGCTACTCGGCACTCCCCAAAAACGTCGAACTTTCTTAAAAGTAATCTCGGACCATCCTACAGTTGACTTTGATAAATCCGGTGTCGTCATTTCCCAACCGAATACAAACACCCTCATCATCACGCGAACAGTCACTGACAGAAAAGCTTCTCGCGCTAAAAAAGTGTCAGGATTGAGCCTAGCGACGCGTCCCGTTTTTTTTCCCCGCTGAAGATCGTCTTTCCCTCCGCGGCTCGTCATTTCGTCGGTAATTAATCATCGACGCGGGTGCGCAGCCTTTCAATGCGCCGGCCCATTGAGCTCAAGCCGACTATCGATCGACGACCGACAGGTGAGCCGACTAGACGTCGGCGACCCGGTCGAACGGGACTACTAATCGGGTCGACTTTACTCGTCGGCCTTTGAGATACTCTCGGGAGTGCCGAAGCCTTGGATCGCTTTCGGCGACGCGAATTGGCGGATATTGAGAAAAATGAGAGAATAAATGGCGTTATTTTACGGAACACTATTTTTATGATTGAGCCGAGTGTTTTCAAGTGGAAGAGTCGAGAAGAATTTTTTTTTTTAAATCATATGGAGTAGGTTTTGTAGGTGCTACTACTTTAAGTTTATAATTTCGTACACTGAGAGAATTTTCCCGTAAAAATTACGTGAAAAAAATTAATCGTGGGACGGTTGGCAATACTGTAAATTTTTACTGGAAAATCGCCGTAATTTTTACCTGAATCTTGGACGCTTGGTCGAGAAGTTGAAAGTTTTACAAAAAAAAGTTCTGTAATTTTTACGTGAAAATCCCCATAATTTTTACAGGGCTTTTCTTATAAAAGTAACAAAACTTAGTCATCCGTTCAAGATTTAGGTAAAAATTACGGTGATTTTCCCATAAAAATTTCAGTATTGCCCACCGTCCCACGATTACGTCTTTTCACGTAATTTTTACGGGAAAATTTTCACACTGTCCCTTTATAACTCAATAATTACATATAGAAAAAAGTAATGTTTATGTATTTTTTTTTTTAATTACAAGTACTAGAATCATTCAAGATTTAGCAAAAGCATGTTTTTTAGGAATGAAAATGCGATGAATGAAATCTTGGACTACGAGATTCATTTGTTTTAAATTTATTTTGACTTTATTGGAGTCCTTGATGCAATTGAAATATAAAAAGAATATAAATATATTATTCCAATATTAAAAGCTGATAATCAAATTTCTTTTTTCAATTTATAAAAAATTTGTTTTTGCTATAGCCGCTGAGATATAAAAAAATGTTCTTTCTATATTCTTATTTAAAAACACTGAAATCAATAAAAATCAATATGCACTAAAACGCAAATTTATTTTAAAACAAGTTTCTATCCTTCAAGAATATAAAAGGCGGAAAATAATTTTCATTGCAGTACATGAGTCTGCTGATAGCGCTTATAGTGACGGAGGTGGTGACGGCCGCGGTCCTTGGCATAATGACGTACCGTGTGCTGACGGGCTTGCAGGGTCGTCTAAATGAGCGGCTTGGCCTGCATTACGGCCACGACTCCATGAGTGACCTCCGTTTCAGCCACAGCTTTGACTACGCTCAGTATAAGGTACATCCTCTAGCCAGCTGCAGTTACGAATTGTTGTTGTTATTATTATTATTTGCGTTATATTAATTCGTGATTCGTGCCTACATAGAAAATTAACATTCGATTTAGTATGTTAGAAAGATTTACTTTTTTTTCTAGTAACAAAATCGTATTTTCATGTAAATTTTCGGGACTCGTAGTAAAAAGTATTCCTCTGGAATAGTGCTAAAGTAAAATTTTATTTATGCTTTCACGAAGAATTTCACTTGAGATGACTTATTCAATAATATATATAAACTAGTGCAAATTCAGTTTAGAAACTTTTAAAATTTGTTGAATTGATTTTAAAGAAGTCAAAATTAATTCTGCAGAATTTTTATACGCGGTTCACTGGACCGCTAGATTTCTTGCAGAGTTTTTCGCTACAACGTAAGCGCGCCGAGTTTTCCAGGATTTCTCTGCATAAAGTTTCGTGGAAACAAACGAATAAAAAAAAGTTTTTAATTATTATCTTTACAGATGACGAAATAAATTCGCCCACAAAATTCCACTTCTTTATGTCACATCTAAATGTAAATTTTTCCGCTCTTTCAGAATATAAATTCGAAATTATATGTCCACACCTGGAATTCCCTATTTCTTTAAATATGATGTTGAAATTTCATAATCAGATAAATTGAAAACTGTTTGGATGTTTGTCTATCTTTCAAAGTCTGACTATTCCAAGGTTGTACTACTTAAACTCATGTGAAGGATGTTTTTAATGCCACTTATTAATGCCTTAGACAATTTTTGTAATTTTGCAGTCATACTAACTCATTATATATTTATCAATCGTTGGCAATATTTGAAAATCCAGTTTATCAGTGTCTGGATATTTTCAGGTGTTACTACTTCAGATTGTGTAAATTATACGTTTCTCGGAGTTTCATATAATTATTTCGATTTTGTGACAATTAGAATTTCCTATTATTTTCTAAAGTACTGTTGATCTTTTTACATACCCAATAAATTCAAGTCTGTTTTGATTTCAATAAGGGGGGATTAGGCCATTCGTAAAAAGCAATGGAAGCGGTAGAATTTAATCGAAACCCGCGCAACAAATCTTACGATCGTTGCGCTTCGTTTTTCAGTTCAATTGCTGCGGTATCTTCAATGACAAAGATTTCAACGGCACTGCCTGGTGGCGTAACAGCCACATCTCCGGGACGAAGAGGCAGGTGCCCCTCACCTGCTGCGTCCTCAAAGACACCGAGGTGAATGCAACAATTTAATTTGATCCTTTTAATAAAACTATCCGACTGCTTTGATTAGAGTTTTGGTAGGATGTTTTTAATTTTTAGAGCACTGGGAGTTTTTTTTCTTGCTAGGATTTTACCAAGTGTGCGAAAGTTGGGATTTATAATTACATTTACCTACAATTGTTGGAAGTATCTGATTGTGAGACACACTTTAGCAATGTCTAACTATTCCTAGATATTACTACTTAAATGCATGTGAAGTAAATGATTATTGGTGTTTTACATATTTTTTTTTTATTTCACAGTGATAACAAATTTATAAGTATAATATTTATCAATTGTTGGGACTGGTTAAATTAAACAGACATTTTATTAGTGTCTGACTAATATGGGATGTTACTATACTTAACTCGCGTACATTAAATGTTTCTTGATATTCTGGAACGATGAAAAGTTTAGGTTCCCTTTAAAATACTATAAAAAAATTTTAAAAAAATATCACATATAACAAAAAGAAAAACAATAAATTAGTTTTTTTGTTTTAATTTTTTCTATACATACACCGCAATCAATGTATTTTAATTCCTTGCCAATATTTTTGTAATTTTTCCTGAAATTTACGTAGAAAACTTTAATTAATTATTTTATTAACTAAGAATATAGGCTTTATAAAAATTAATTTACTCCATTATGTTAAATAAAAGATTACGATTCTTATTTAGGTCAAGAATACAGGAAGTCCCATGAGCGTTATCTCTAGGGTATTTTACAAAAACGTAAGTTTAAAAAGGTCTTAAGCCACTTAATATTAAAGAAAGACTAATAACCGCTAAAAGCTGCTGTACATTTTACTTTAGAACGAAAAGCCATGGCTTTATCCACAGCCAAAAGATGAAGCAGCCTGCCAGAGTATAGACACATCAATTCACGAGGGCTTTAGGCATAAAGAGGTAAATATCAAAAACCCGTAATTACTATTTCTTCTTAGAAATTGCCAAAAAATATGTATAATCTTAATTTCAAAACCAAAATAACAGGATTTTTTAGAAAAAAAAATTGAAAAATTAATCAACTATTTTAATTAGAATAAGCAAAGAAAAAAGCCTCTGCTATTATTTTTCACTTACGGTAATATAAATTGTATTTACTATTGGCACCGTTTTTGATGAAATTTCAAGCAGATTACTTTTGAATTGATTTTTAAATGTGTACCATATTTCAGTAGCTCTTATTCACACATGACAAATTACCCATTTATGTGTACAGCAAGATTTAATTAATTGCAATAATTTATCTTCTCGCAACACAGGGATGCCTAAAAAAAGTTAGGGATTGGCTGCAATACGAGAGCTTGACTTTTATCTTGTTTGGCATGGCAGTCGCCGGAGCACAGGTAAATAAATTATACCATTAATTATTTTAAAAATACAATACTGTTTGCTCTACGTAAACAAGGGTATCACTCACATTTAAATAGACATTTAATTTCTCAATTTCTCAATTTAAGTAAATCAGTCGGCAGTTTACAATGATTTTTTCAATATTCACCAAATTTTTTAAATAAAATACAGTCCTTTTTCAGAATGTCAACAAATACTAGTGCTAGTTAAAGTTCATAAACAATTAAAATTATTTGTATACTAATACGTTCATAAAGCAAAAAAAAATAATTACAAATCAAATTAAAAAAAAAAAAAAACAATTGGGATGTTGCATGAAAAATAAAATCAAATTCTATTAGATCCGCCTGATAGAAAATTGAAAAATAATCGAGACGTATTCTTTCTTTTTGGAATTTAACGATTATTAACAAAGATATTGCGCTTCGAAGACCGGTGTGACGTCACGAATGTTCACTATATAGATATACCGCGCTGTTATGACGCAGTACGTGTCGATTATTTTTCTGTATTCTATCTGACGGATCTAATGGAATTTTCCATGCAAAATGCCAATTAAAACTATTTTTATACTACTAATACGTTTGTAAAGCAAAAAAATAATTAAAAATCAAATTAAAAAAGTCTCGTTAACTTTCCTTACACTAAAACCAACGTAATCACTGACTTACGGTGCAATTAAAAAACCCAATAAACAGTGTATACAAAGCAAACAGTTCTACAATACTCCATAGAAAGTAATCCAGTATAAACCGCAATAAACAGCAAAGCAAACAATGCCATCGAGCGCACAAAGGAAACTTCTCCCCAAAAGCTCGCTCGTCCAAAAAAAAAAGAAAAAAAAGAAAACAGAAAAAAGCGCGTATCTCGTGTTCTTTTGCAGACCTTCGGCATCATCACGTCGGCCTTCCTGTGCCGGTCGATCGGGGACGCGCCGACCGGATAACAGAGCCGCCGGTCCAGCCGAGGCAGCGGCGGCGGCGGCGCCTCGCGTCGAGAGCCCCGGCCGGGCAGCATCAGATAGGCCTCGGCGTCCACCCGGAGTCGTCGCGGCCTCCGCGACGAGCCGGTCCCCGAGCCCAACCAGGCCTTTCATCCCTTTGACGGTGGCCTGTGAGGGAGGCGCAGCATCCACAGCGGCGCTGTCTCACTTCATAACCCCGCTGCGTGGGGGGCTGCCTCCGTCGATCGATATCGCCCGGAGCACCACCACCTGGTCTCTGGGATTCCGCAGGCGCTGGAAGCTTGAGTAGACCTACTTTTATGGCTTCTTTTTCTTGGGTTGTTCGTGTCCAGGGTAGGGTGGCGCCGATGTTTTTCCTCGACTCTGTGGAAAGAAAAAAGAAGTATAATCCGTGGGCATTCGTTCCTGCTGGGTTATTGTCTGAAGAGAAATATAAATACGCGGAAGAATACGCGGAAATCTGTGTGGAAAGTATTTTGCGGAAAGTTTGTTTAGAAAAATAGGTAGAAATTTTTTTTTTTTTTGAGGGATCAGATGTGTGTCGAAGGTTTGATAAAAAAGGACCTGGTTATAGTCTGATTATTTATAAGAAGCTTATGACTTGTTTTGTTTTCTTCTGTAGCGTTGATTCATTGGTTCTCGCGATTGTGGGAAGATCTGAAAGAAATATGTTATGTTGAGGAAACATACGAAAGTTTTATCATGAATTGTATCGTTTAAATATATTTAAAAAAATTGAGATACGTTAGCTGCGATGTCTGACCATTTCTAGGTTATACTACTGAAAAGAATTTTTTTTAAATGATTCACATATTTAATTCAAATTAAAATGAAAAAAAGTTTGTTTCCAACAATTTAAAGCAGGGATTATTTATAAGAAGCTTATGATTTATTTTGTTTTCTTCTGTAGCGTTGATTGATTGGTTCTCGCGATTGAGGTAAGATCTGAAAGAAATATGTTGAGGAAACATACGAAAGTTATATCATCAATTGTATCGTTAAAATATATTTTAAAAAATTGAGATACGTTAGCTGTAATGTCTGACCATTTCTAGGCTATACTACTGAAAAGCATTTTTCTAAATGATTTACATATTTAATTCAAATTAAAATGAAAAAAAAGATTGTTTTCAACAATTTAAAGCAGGGAATTTTAATTAAATGAATTTATTTTATCTAAAAAATCTACCGTTTAATACATAAGTGGAAGAAAATCAGTAATTGTAATTAGTGCAGCAAGAATTTTATCTAAATTTTTGCCTATCCAGAAAAAAAAAGTGTATGCGATGTGTGAAAGGGTTGACTAATGAAATTAATCTTTCATGCATGAAAATGTGGTGCTACAATTTTCGCAAGTTTCCTTTGACATTTACTTTAGCGTAGGTTATAGCACATGGAAGCTTGCTTGCAGGCATGCTTGGAATACAAGCATCACTATAAAGACTTTGTTGAATAGCATTGGATGGTTCAAAAAGTATTATTAAAAATGATTATTTACATAATTTCAAAAACTTACAATTATAATTTGAAAATTCTAATAATCTGCAATTATTCGTTCTGCTAATACTCGCGAAATTCCTGCGAATATTATTGCGAATAAATAAGGGATCACTTCGTCACTAGGCTATTTCTGTGTGTAAAAATACTCAAGGGTCTAGGGCAAACGTGAGCAACGAAGTGTCAAATTTTGTTGTCCATTGTGAATTTTGTGATTTTGACGTTAGATCAAGAAATGAAAAATAAAATAAAATACTGCCACTTCAATCTCGAGCCGATCTTGATCATACTAATTTAAAAATCCAATTCAAATTAAATTGTTATTTAAAAGGATTCATCGTGCAGACATTCGGACAGAATTACTTTTTCTTATAAAATAGAGAGATTATCTAAGAAATAAAACAAACTCTTCCATTGAGCCTAAATATCTTTTTTAAGACTTGTATAAAAAAAAAAAATTCACAGACTTATCGACAAATTATTTTATATAATTATTACAACCACCGGTAGCACGACCACACTGTTCAACACTGTCATGAATTATAAAAAAAAAAAATCTTAAACAATTTTTGACGCGAATAATTTTACAATTCCGACATGAAAATCGCGCGTGAAACTTCTTATTAGATTATTTATAAAACAATTTGAAAAATTGAAATCTTAATATTAAAAAATTCGAGAAAAAAAACGTAGCAGAGCATTTAGGTCATCGTTGATTTAACAAGTCGCGCATGAAATTTATACAAGAATTTATACAAGAGATTCTCTTGTCGTCGTGTATACAATTAAATTTGTTCGACTGAAATTTTATCTCTACAGTTTTTATCTGCATTCGTTAATTCAGACGACGATTGGAAGAAAACCAAAGAAAAAAAAATCAATACTCAAACTTCTTATCGATTTTCCTTTCGTTGAAACTTATTCCATTACGCCGATGAATCTCCGAGGTACGAAGTTGAATTCAGATCAAACCAGATAAGTACTTGTACACCATCTGGGAAGTTACAACTCGATACCGAAGTTTGTATATTTAACCAACTTAAGCTGCGTTCAAGTTGCATTAGCGGCTCTGGTATCTAATTCTAAGACACGATTCCAACGTTACTTAACAAAAAAAAGAAGAAAAATACTTAAACGTGTATTAAACTGGTGTTAATTTACTTCGTGGAGGATGCATCACGAGATAAATGGTTGATGCCATAGAATTTTCTGTGTATAGTCGTAACGAAATAAGAGGTGTATAAAGTTGTAAAATAAGCAGTAGTCCCAGCAATCGATGTTTCACGTGTGCAACGCGACGAACGAAGTCTTTAAGGAGACGTTAAAAAAAAATATGAATTTAAAGAAGAAAGTCGTATACCCACGCGAAATATACAAACGTTGGTGAAACGCAATTGATCCCGTCCTCTCTTTGACCGTAAAAAGGATCTGTTCTTTTTTCAACGATTTTTTTCTTCACTTCGTGTCTGTAGTTAAAAAAAAAAAAAAAAAAAAATACATACCGTTCGGAAAGAGCCAAAGTTTTTCAAGACTTCGAGGGGCAGAAGCTGCTCGAAGTCGCGCCGGTACTACTTTTATCAATTATAGCAGTGACGCATTTTTATACTTTCATAAAGCTCCTTTTTCGTTCGTTTTTTCTTCTCAAACGATTTTTTACACACGGCAAATCTTTAATGAAGATACTTTAAGATATAAAAGGCAGCATTCAAAAGTGCCTGATAAATTTGAATTCAAAAAATAGTACATTACGTAACTGAGGTACAGAGTAAATTAGAGCCATTTTTTACATAAAATATATTTCACTTATATAAACGAATATTCTTTTCTTTAACAAAAAATGATTCTTATATTTATTGCAGTATTTTCTGGAAGTCTGTTATCTTTAGAGGGCAGGTAATGAAGAAAAACACATATAAAAGAACAGTTGGCCACAGGCAATAAAAATTCTATTCCCATATCTTTTAACGAGCGCAAAGTAGACACTTTATGCCCTCTAAGTAGGTACGAAAAAAGTCTGCCTGAAAAAAAAAAGAATACTTAAACTTTACGTAGATATAAAAAATAATCCACTTTGCGCCCAAGTTACGTAATGGCATAATTCGTGCCTGTTCAACAAGCGCAAAGTTTGTACTTTGCTCCCACTGAAAGAAGTCGATCTCCACGCCTCTTTTTGGTTCAAAGATTATCGCGCTCTTTTGAACTTTGGCCGTTGAGCTAAAAAAATATACACTTACGTATCTTCGGGTACCACTGCAAAGTGTACCATCTTTCTTAATCGCTAATTTTTATAAATACGTTACCTGAAATAATTATGATAAGTCTTTTTATAAATAACCTTTGAAGAAAAAGTTACGTAATTGAAAAAAAAAATGTATACGAGGAGAAAAAACAAAGTATGGCTATCTCGAAATACTACAAGGAGGTGAGCATGCGGCCGTACATACACGACAAAAATAAAAATAAACCCTTTTATTATTATCGTACACTGTCAATAAATAGCATTCATTTAATGTTGTATAATTTTTATTTATCGACAAGTGAGTGGAAATGTAAGTTAATTAACACTTAAAGGCAAATGTCTACGTAACCATTCCATGTATAAATTGTAGAATACCGGGAGAGTTAGAGTCCGTTCAGTAAATTTAGGCAGTTTAATAATTTTAAGAACAAACGGTGTCTACGTTAATCGAGATGCGTAATAAATCGAATGAATATTTTTAATTGTTAACGAGGCGATTACTCGTGAGATACATTGATTTTGTAAGTAAAACCGATAATAATTCTTTGGCGTCGTAGTGAGTACGACGAGGAGATTTTCAATTGTTATGGTGAATTTGTTATTTAAAAAAGTTCTATCCCGCTGTTATAACGCTCAAAGAAATTTAATATCTCAAGGAGTGTATAAGTAATATTAAATTTGAAAATTAAAATAATTTTATATATACTTTCATTTTTTTTGCGTGTACTCATACTGCGAGTAAGAAATGAAGACAATTATTATTTTTTATTTTTGTATTCAACATAATAATCATCGTAAAGTTTGTTCTCCTAATTCGAAATTAGAAAAGTAATTTACCGAAAATTATTTTAATTTTCAAAATTTACCGTACTATCACCTCCTATATGAATGTATCAATATTAATATAAGTTTGTAACTATATTAAACCGCTGCTTTGAGCTTTGCACGGATGAATTTATAAAGCTTAAATTTCAATATTTTTAGATAAGCGTATTGTACGAGTTAATGAGAACCAAAAAACAAAATGCCAAAATACGTGTCATCACTTCGTGAAGCGAAAGTGTCCGAGAATTTTCCATTGTAAATAGAGTTGCATTCCATTGGCATTGAGGAAAAAATACATAAAATGACGTAGAAAAATTTTGTTACATCAAAAATTGCAATCAATATTGCAAAGAGAAAGAAATATATTGATGAATCTGCGAGTCGCGAAGCGATGTTATTTTTAATATGCCGATTATTCGCAAGCTATAGCAAAGCGTAATTTATTGCATTTATTAATTACGATATATTTTACAAGATGTATTTTACAGTTTCATTTAATAAAAAAAAAAATAATGTAAACGTACGTGAATAAACGTATAGAAGTGATCGAATAAATAGTGTAATTAACAAAGGATGCGATTGTGTCCGAGAATAAGAAAGTCATCGATGTGTGTAACTACATAGGATGTGGTGTATAGAAAAAAAAAGTGTGCCAATTGTCGGTGTCGCTGTTAATTTCGAAGTGACCCCATTATAAATATATACAATAATGTAAAGACATTATGTGCAAATAAAAATATTGTTCTCTGTAGATAATACAATTTTTCTTTGTCT
>JAWWEP010056521.1:0-10452 GCA_035582995.1 Sycophila quercilanae | reverse complement strand
TATCGCTTGACCAATCACAACGCGAGAAATACTGACTACAATGAAAAGCCCATGCATTTTTTATAAAGGGATTTTAAGTTTAATTAGTTCAGTTTACAATATAAGTTTTTCTTCTCTTGTACTTAAGGACTCTTTAGTCCGTATAATTATTTAAATAAATATTTTATTTTTAATATTACACTGAATAAGTAAGTGCATGATGGACGGAAATTTAGTGCAAATTCTTGCATGAGGTGAAAGGCGGAATTGAAAGGAAAATTTATTCAAATATCTTTCTCGTGTTAAGTGGAATGATATTTTGCGAAAAGGTTATAGCTTATCGTAAGAAAAAAACTTTAGTCTAATGACATTGTAGTTTCAAAATAACAGTTAAAAAGAAGTCATGTGTTAAAGAAAATTGACTGCAAATATTTTAAGTTTTAGATTAAGATGAATATAAACTGTGTCTTACAATATTCGATTATATCTACTTATTATTAACGAAGTAATTATTATACTGTATTTTCGGGATGAATTTATTAACTTCAAATTTTCCTAATACTTTTACATGGTAGAACAAATGATTATTATGTTTCTAGATATTTTTATTTAGTTTCAGGCTTTTAGTCGCGAATTTAAAGATAAATAGAAAATGTCTTACCATGCCCGGCTGAATCTACTTATGACTAACCGAACTACAAATATTTTACGCTCCGTAAATACGAGTATAAACAGTGTCTTACGACATCCGACTGGATCTACTTATGATTGACTGAACTCTTCATAAGAATATTTTAAGGACGAATTAATTAATATAAAATTATCCTATTTCTCTTACGCTATAGCAAACAGATACAAGTAATCTTTATTTTTCTAGGCACTTTTATTCAGCTTCAGGCTTCTATTCATTATTAAGAACTCATTCAACTGACACTTTGTATGACTAATTAAATGTTAATTTATTTGACGCACACTTATCTTTATCTAATTTTATCGGTTCTGCCGTAATGAATGACAGTTGCGTATAATTTTCAAATCACCTCTTAATGAACAATGAAAAAAAATTCTTCGAATAGACGCTGCATCAAATAACTCGGTGGTTTACCGAGTAAATCAATAACAATTTTACTCGAAGCGCATCATCAATTTACGAACAATACGATGGAAGAAAAAAAAACCACAAACAATGGCGAACTTACGTAACCGATAGCTCAGGATAAAGCGCATCATGCACCACGAGGAAGCCCCAATGTCAGCGTCGAAAGGTTACATTCGATAAATAAAAGAGTATAAAGAAAAAAATCCCCGTCGAAGGCACACACACGCACTTGAAAGATATAATGAAATCCATGATTATTCATGCAATTTGCAAATCGAGTAATTCCGCGCTCCAGTGTCATTTTTGTCGGCGCGCGCGTGCAGGAATGATGGATGAAAAAGCCCATCGTTCATTTACATTTTCCCGGCAATTTGCGTCGCAATCGACACCCACGAGTTTCTCACAGCTTGTCAGCGGAGGCCCCTTCCGGACGGCCAATAAAAATGATGATTACTCAGGGAAGAGATACTATTCGCACCTACGGCGGCGCGAAGACACGTCTTGCAGCGCTCGGTGGTAATGACGATCGGGGGCGTAAATTGCGCGCGCTCACCTACCGACGGTTACCCCCTCGACCATTTCTTTCCCCGGATATTTGCATTCTCGCGGGCTCGGCTTCGGAGTGCCGCGCGAGGAGCTATATGCTCGGCGAAGGGAGTCGCGACATTTTTATCGCCGGCTTCTGGAGATTCTTCGAATTCTCCCTCTTCTTGGATCTTTTTTTTTTTTCGTTCGCAGCTAAAAGTTTGCTTGAATTACCGACTTTGCCATCTGATTGGTGCTGCTAGTGAAAAGGCTCTCGAGAAGTTTCGAAATTGGTGGTAGAAAGTCGGGAACGTTTAATAAAATTTTCGTGTGATAAAAGAAAAGTGGATTTCAATTTTTAAGTAGTATAAGGCTTTGAATTTTGACGCCAGAGTTTTACTAATATTGTAACAAATTTTTTCACTGTAATTGATGTTTGTCTTATTTTTTAAGATATACTTGTCAAACTAAGAATTGATTGTACTTTATATGATGCTGATACTGACTAATGCTTATATTTGTGACTTTTCGTTATATTAACTACGAGCATCAGGACAGTCCAAATAAAAATCCAATCTTAAAAAAAAAAGTTTCGTATATTTTAATTGAAAAAAATATATTTGTTTCAGAAAAATTATTCTATTATTACATCCCTATACATTATTTTATCATACACGGAAAAAAAAGATTGTTACCCTCGTTGTTACCACAACTACAAAAATTAAATGCAAAAGTTAACGCTGCCAATATAATTAGTAAATGAATAGTAATGGTAAGAATAACTAATTTTAAATAATTTATAATTTCTTTCTTAGATTGCTGAAAAAATAATTAGTAACTGTAACTATGCAAAAGTTTAGTAACATTAAACTAGTTACATCTACTATTTTTATTTTGGTTGCGAGCAAGCACATTTTAATATACTAGATACGATTAGTATTTTTTACTATATGATGAAATAGTTCTTGTAACTGCTTTATTGGTTACACTGAAAGAAAAATTTGGTAATTTTAAGTAAATATTTACTTCAATAGTACTTGTTAAATATTTCTTTGAATCAAGTAATTATTTTTTTTTGAAACTACTAAATTTATTTAGAAACAAATGAATTCATAGTTTTAAAGAAATATTTAGTTGATTCAAAGAAACATTTAACAAGTACTATTGAAATAAATATTTACTTAAAATTCCCAAATTTTTTTTCAGTGTACATTGTGTACTACAAATTAGTTACTTTAACTACTTGAAAATACTTGGTGCAATGATTTTATGTTAGTAAAAAATAACTATCCTTTGTAGTTGTCTCCTTTTTAACTACCCTTTAGTATAACCAGCTTTTTATCCATGTACTTCCTTTTTTACTAAAAAAAAAATATATATATCTATTAAAACGACAATCGTTCATATTCTCCAATTACTATGAAACAAACCGAAAGATAATAAACCGCGAAACTTTCGCTTCGTACGCCGCTAAAATCGGGTTAGGTGAAATCTCACCAGTTCATCGCTCGGCCCGTCAAGTCAAACAGGCGCCCGGAAATCGCTTATCGCGCCTGTTTGCCGCGGCGCGCCGAAAAGTGACCCCCGCCACGAGTTACCGCGCATCGAGTCTTAAAAATCCGTCGGGAGTTAGTAAGCGGGGGAGGGGTATAGTCAGTCGGTGGGGCAATTTCAGCGGGACACAGGCTAAAACCGCAGCATGCGCTGCCAATCGCTGGCGTGGCGCGGGGGATAAACCGCTGACTCCCGAATACGTACGGCAAACTAACGCCCCATTATCAGCCGGTGTCCGGGCCTCGTAATTACGCCGTGGCGTGCCCCCGTCGGAAGGGCCAATCGCGCAATCTCCGATCTCACTCGCTGATGGCGGCGAATACCTCGACCTCCTCCCCCTTAATTCTCGGCCGCTGTACCCTGCATCGATGCTGGAAGGAATGGAAGGCAAAGCTTATGCGACGAGGAAAGGATATATTATTTGTTTATTTATTTATTTATTTATTTATCAACTTAAAAATGATCCTTTGCAGCAAGATTTAAAATATGATATATAAGAGTATAAACTTTACACTGAGAGAAAAAGTTAGTAATTCCAAGTAAACTTCAATAGTACTTGTTAAATGTTTCTTTCAATAAAGTAATTATTTTTTTGAAACTACTAAATTTATTTAAAAACAAATAAATTCATTTAGTTTTAAAGAAATATTTAGTGGCTTCAAAGAAATATTTGACAAGTACTATTGAAGTAAATATTTACTTAAAATTACCAAATATTTTTTTCATTGTAGTGTTTTTGTATGACAAATACCTAAATAAATGTATTCTTACAATTATTTGTTATATAACGATGATGTAATATTAGTAGTTAATAAAAAGCCAGAAAATCGTATCTTTTGTATTTTTGAATATCGAAATTCGTAAAACTCGTTTCAATTTATAAAATAACTCATTAATTAAATAAGTAATATTCATTTCAGTTTGCATACAAAATTACTTTTGAGATAAATATAAGCAGAACAAATATATACATCCATACATACATACATGGGAGGATAAAATAAATTTTCTTTTACTTAATTATGTAGAATTCATAAATGCTATAACCACCTTTTTTTCTCTCACCTCTAAAACAAATTTTCCTATATTATTCGACCATTCGGTTGGAAGTCGGGGATGTCCATTAAGAGAACGAATAATATTCGAATAACCGCTTCATGCGGGAGCGAAAAAAAATGGTCTGTTTCATCAGGGAGAATTTGTAATTAAATCAATATACACGTAAAATATTTTTCTGATATTCATTTTTTAATGAATTAATGATAATAATTCGCAGAAGGTTGGTCAATTACGAACAGCTTTAGATATAAACAGCAACTATATACCGCAAAGCCGACTTTGATCACCGCCATGGGAAATGCGTTTTGATGCATCTGCTGCGTTATCCGAGACCAAAGTAAGCATCGCAACGTCGAAAGCCGATTGTCAGGCGTCAGTAACCAACGCACATTGAGTCACCTTTGAGAACAAAATTCACTGATAAACACCAATGCTGCACACATAAAATTAAGAATCAATTTTTCAGTGAAATGTATATCTCGAATAAGTACGATAAAATATGATATTTTGTCACATAAAGAATACAAAAAAATAAATGAAGCTTATCAATTTTTTATTATACAATCAGCGTTAATTTCATTTTATATGATGCGGGATATCATGCATTACCTTATCACCGCGCCACTTTTAAAATTTTATATTGTACCGACGTAATATCAATTGAGAGATACTTTATTCCAATGAATTCGTATTATCTACGATACAGATTATAATTATTTTGCGTAAATTGTGTAACACCTTTGGTATTGTAGTCGCGTGGATATAAAGGGAAATTGCGCGATGAATGCAAAGGTAATGTATACAATCGGCTTTACATTAAGTCAAGTACAATAAAGTATTTAATTACACTCAAATTGTTGCAGATTACTTGTTCATCCTCACTATTGTTGTGATCAAAATATTAAAATATGTTAATGTGTCATTTTCATTGGAGAAGGGTAATTACACAGTATACTCATGTTCTATCAGCTATTGGACAATTTTCCGATGGATGCTTTTTTAAATCGATCGCTGGCCAAGTCAGTCGACATTTTATTCGTATTTCTTTTAAATTTAAAAGCTCACTACTTCGATAAATAACTCTGCATAGTATCGTACTCGCGATATAAAATTCACGACATAAATTCAGCAATAAAAATGATAACAGCGTGAATTTTAAAGCCTGCGAAATATCAGCTTTAATTAAACACGCATCATTAACTCGTGAAAAAAAAAATAAATAATTCAACAATTTTTCATTATAAAAGGTACTGTAAAAATTATAACAATTTTCGTCAGCGAAGTTCATAAAAAAAAAAATTGCAGTGATTTTCTCAAAAAACATCTTTCTAATGAGTAAAGCTGTGCCACGCTTAAATTCGCTCCACCATACAATTCTAAATTCTAAATTGCTGAAAATCAAAACTTCCGCAGTTCGTTATCTATTGTTCTCCAAGTTCCCTCAAAGTGTCCCCCAAAACTTGACGATGGGGTAATTAGCAGTACCCCAAGAAGCGAGTTCGCCGAAGTGGCCAGTAGAGCATAAAGCTCGACAGGCAGAAGCGTTTAGCTGGCGACGTAGCTCAAGGGGGGGAAGGGGGTAATCTCGACCGGTGTTTATTTAGCAAAGTATGCAAATCCGATTAGGACAGACCCGGTCGAAGTGTTACGGGGACTTTGGGTAATAACTCGGATGGACGCTAATCGAGCCCGAAGGTCGGGCATAATTAGCTTGACTCACGCAGCGCGCAATTGAAAAGTGCCCCTCGGTCGGTAAGACCGCGGCGATCGGTGCACGCTCACCATATATATTCCTTTTTCAGGAGAGACAAATTGTACCGAGGCTGTCGAGATTGTTATCGCGCGAGGTGAGCCGCTTGAGTTTCCTTGTTCACGTCGTCGGGAAGAAAATCGCACGCCACTCGAGTGTCATTGAGACTTGTGCACACATTTTGGACGATTATGTAGCGAGAACTGACAATGAGTAAATTGTGCATTCTACTTTGCAGTTCTAGGAAAAGCCTTGATTCAAGTTTTCTTCGAAATCGAGCTTTTTTTTTCGTAGCAATCGATTGATAATTTAATCACGTACAAAAATTAATTGTAATACTGCTTCGGTGTCTGAGGAAAAAGCCTCCATTCGCATTTTCTTTGAAAATGAGTTTCTTTTTTTATAGATTGGTATTGAAGCATCCGATTTAGCCAGACGTAAGGTTACGTCGTTATGTAAATGTTGAAAATTAAGAGGAGAAGAGGAAAATGATAAATTGCCTTGGAAAAAGTATAACTATTACGATTTTCTAACATCATAATTTCCATTAAACAAAATACTATTTTTAATAATCACTACTAAATGTAGTATAAGAAATAAAGCTTCGCTTGAATATGTTATATGAATAATCATAAGACCACTATTATCGGAATTAGTCAATAAAATGTAACGAAATAATTATGCAGCCTTATAACAAAATAGAAGTGCCCCTAGCCCCTAGAAAATATTCAAGAAAAAACTAATAATTCACAAAAGTACAAAGATTTATTTCACCTTATTTAAAATCTTGAACAAGCAGAAACTCCCTTTACGTAAAAAAATATTAATACTCCCCTTACATAAAAGAGAATATTTCAATCATTATATTGCCATTGTTTATTATCAAAAACAAAACAATTCTTCCTTCATTATTTCCTACAAAATAAAAATGTTCCGAACAATAAAAACATAGAAAGAAAAAAAAAGCTACATCCAAGCGCGTGAACCTTGACCCAGCCGTAACTAATGATCCCAAACACACATTCCCCTTTTACACGGACGTCTCAACAGTCCGCAAGATCGTCACGGGACAAAGGCAGTCGGCCGCCTTTTCGAGAGCGAGGTCGAATTTAAGGCCGCGCGTACTTGCGTACGTGCCGCGTTTTTCTCGCGCGATAGCGATTTTTTATACGCTCAGCGTGGGCGGCGAATCCCAAAGTCGATTCGGAGGTTGATTCGCGTCGTGCCCGGCCGCATATTTATCGCGATGCCCCTGCGCGTGGGCTTAATTTAAAGGCGACCGCTCGACGCAGCCTCGCGTTTAATTATGATCCAAGTGTGCCTCGCTCATCATTTTTTTTTTCTTTTTTTAAATACTTTTAGTCCAGACTGACGTTAAAAGTGCGTGTATGTGTTTGTATTTTTTTGTAGACTTTTTTTTAACGGGCAGTACGTCTGGATTATTTTGAAACTCGAGTGTTTGCATCTGCCGGTCGAACAAATAAAAAGGATCGATACAAATTAAATTATGCGGATGCCGTATTATAATAAAGTTCATTGAATCGCGTTATGGAAACTTATTACCATTGAGCGACTACGCTGGGAAACCTTGAATTTATATCACACGGACTGAAAGTGAACTTGAACCTTCCGTGAACGATAAATTATGTTAATGTATGAAAATAAAAAGGCGCGGTCATTAAAGCAATCGTATTTAATGCCTCTGATTAAATGGCACTTCCGTATAAAGAATCTGTGATAATGCGAACGTAAACATTTGCATAGATGGTATTTTTGTTTATTTTTTTTCTTTGAGCGAAAAGTCTTTGCTCGCAAAAGAGACGGTAGTAAAAAAGTAAAACGAAAAATCATTTCTTCGACAATAATTCGTCGTTAAAAAAAAATGTTTTATTCAATTTATTACGAACTATCATTTCAATTTTATTCATACTACAAACTGACCATTAAATCGTCAAAAAGTAAAAAGTATCAAGTGCAAGGCCAAAAATCAATCTTTTATATCATCACTTCATCAATAAATGATTGTAAACTAACAGAAATTTATTTTGCCATAAATAAAAAAACTATATCCATCAAATGGTCGAAAGATTTTCTAAAAAATCGTTATACTTTCATCGCTGGGAAAAAAGCTAAACGATCCCCAAAAGAGAATAAATCTTTTGATATATAACTGCACTTTAAAAATTCTATAGACATCAATTCCCATCATCCATCCCTTTCGCTTTACCCGACCGCTACCCCTTCACCATAAATCGATTATGAAGTTCAGTTTCTGCTCGTCTTCTTTTTTTTTAAAAAAAAAGAAAGAAAAAAGAACAGCTAAAGTCGAAATCGCAAAGAACCACGCCAAAAGGAGTTCTACCCATCGGTAACGAAATGTACACCTTCCAAGCGGCAGGTATATATATATATTATATGTATATATATATACATGTGCACCGGCAATGCAAGCGGCAGCCGCTCGGAAAGGCTTTGATCCGACGGAGGCGTTTTGCGGATGGCTGGGCCCGCGCTTTGACGGCGGTCGGTTCGAGAGTTTGTTAAAACGTAGCGAAACGCGCGTATGAGGAAATATATGTATATATAACTGCATGCCCGACGGGCATAACGGAGGCTGCATCGAATGCGCCTCGATGCTTTGCGCAACTTTTAAATGGTTTTGACGACTACTAGCTTTTTTGCAGATTGTTTTTTTATTTGAATTTTGTTTAATAGGTTGGGAATTCCGGTATTCTCGTAACCATTTTTTTTTTTTTATACTTCAACTAAAATACTAAAATTATTTATTAAAAGAATATCGTCTAGTTTCTTTCATCAATATATTTTTGGAGAAAATCAATTAATCGATAAGAAAAAGTAGAGAATTCATTTATTAATCCTTCGATAACTTAATTAAAAATCACTTGACATTTACTGTTTGGTAGATAAAATATTTATTTTTTGCGAACACATCGTTAAATTATTTTATTAATACCGTTCCAATTTACTAAAATAAATCGAAAAATAATGTTTTAAAAATAGAAAAGATAAAACAAGCGCTGCTCTAACGATCGTAGCAAACGAAACTACTCAACTACATCAATAAAACTATCCTATCCTTTTACAAAATAATAATGCAGATTTCCATTAAAAAAAGGAACATCAATTTTTTTTAAAAAAAAAAAAAACCACCTCCAAAAAGAAAATTCCAGCAGAGAGCCGTTTACTAAAATAAATCAAAAACTAATGTTTTAAAAATAAAAAAGACAAAGCAAGCGTCTTTAAAGCTCTAACGATCGTAGCAAACGACACTACTCAACTACATCGATAAAACTATTCGATCCTTTTACAAAATAATAATGCAAATTTCCATTAAAAAAAGAAACATCCATTTTTAAAGAAAAAAATCACCTCCAAAAAGAAAATTCCATCAGAGAGCCGTTACAATCGGAAGCATTTCCATACGTCGCGGCGAGGAAAGGAGGTCGACGCAAAAATCCTCGCTGCCCGATAAGGAAGACGCGATCTCCGCTTCGCGCCGTTGCTATACGCTATATCGCGGCGGGCTTCGGCGATTTGCACGTCAATCAAAGTGCCCTCGTCGATCAATAGTCACGAGGGCACGTAGAGCGACGCGCCGGCGGGGAGGAGGCAGCCCGGAGGGGCAGAGGAGGATTATAAGCGTGAGTGACGGGCGAGCGAGCGAGCGAGCGAGCGCACGAAAGTAACGACGTTATCCGGAGGCAGCTGGGCCTCGGACGTAACCGATAGTCCCTGCCTCTCTCCTCTCTCGCTGTCCCTCCATTTTTGCCCCGAAGCCGGCGAATTGGATCAAGGCAGGTGGCGCGTGGATTTTACGCGACGCTTCGACACGCGAGGCTTTGCTAATAGCGAGGCGCGCGAGTTACCGGCTTGTGCGAGATGCGCGGCTTTTGTACATTTCAGAATTTCCGCAGCGGACGGCCTCGGATATTTTTAGGGGAAATTTTTTAAACGGCGGAGGTGGACGTTGAGATTTTATGATTCTATTTTTCTGAGGAGTCGTTCTAATTGTGGATAAGAACATTCGTTTAAACAATGATGGAAGTAAATTATTGTTAATCTAATTGAATGAATATAATGTTAGAAAGTATTGAAAAAAATGATAAAGGTTTTAGATAAATTCTACTTTAACATATGCACGCTGTTTTCGGGCTGGAGATGAAATCTAAAAAATTTTAAGTAGTATAGGTCAATGTAGTAGGTTTGTCGACTTCACCGATTTTTTTCTATGCAAATATGATTCTGATTTCTTTCGTTGTATAATATTTTCTATTGTTTTAATTAATGATTAGCTCGCTTTTCGCTGGTTGATCAATATTTCAAAACTTAACACAAACTTTTTAAAAATTTTAAGTAGTACAGGTCAACGTCATATCTTTTTGGTCTTGTCTTTTGGTAAAAATTTAATTTCTACAATTTTGCTCTTTGCGTATGAATTTTTCACCATACACATTTCGAATAGTAG
>JAWWEP010056488.1:0-10455 GCA_035582995.1 Sycophila quercilanae | reverse complement strand
TAAATTTTTTTTTGTCTTATGTATGACCTATAGAACAAGAAAAAAATGTTAAATTGGTATATTACATTTTTTTTTAAACCCTCTAACGCGTTTTTGTAATTTTGCTTCTCAAAACTTAAATTGAAGATAAAAAAGATATATGTATACTGCGAAAACGTGTGCTTAAATTTTTGTTTGTCTGATGTATGACCTATAGAACAAGAAAAAAGTTAGAAATTGGCATACCACGACATTTTTTTTTATTTGTTTGAACCCTTTAACGCGATTTTTCGACAAAATTCCATACAAATTTCTCGTAGTATGTCCCGCAAAAAAGTTTGGCAATCAATAATTCATGTTCACGATTTTTTTCATGTACGGGGACACCTAAGGAACCGGGAAAAACTTGTCCCGTAGGTGTGCTTTCAAAAATTTTTTTTTTACTTTTGGTACCCCAGTTGTTTGTCTAAGTCCGTAGAATCGCACATACAAACATTAATTTTTATTCTTCACTTTCGAATGCTTAAGCGCGTTGCTGATTAGGAATAAGGGGTAGCAGCTTTTTTTATTTGCACCTTCGTCATATTTTAGTGACAGCAATGACGAGACTATCGGAGACTATGTAGGTGCGACACACCAACGTCGCGTGGGGAGAACCACACCCTCCTGTGAGTTCGCTCTGCCGCACCAAGAAATTAATCCTCCTTTCCTATTATATCGTGCAAAGCCGCTTTTTCTCGCGAATTATTAAATGTTGACCCGCACGCTTTTCTAAGCTAAATTAATTATTTAAACTTGTTCCTGGTCAAAAGTTTAAAATGAGCTCTGTAACAGGCAAAAGAGGATTTCTGAAAGTAATAAAGAATAGATAATTATTTTAAAAAGGATCAGCAGCTTTTGTTATCTGCTTTCCTTCCGCACTCGCTTTGTTAATGGGATTAGCAGTTTATTAGATCAGAGTTCCAGTTTATCTTGATAAAAGTAGATTACTCGCTGTTATCGACAAAGCGATCGAGCCAATGGGTAGACATGTGGTCGTATCGAAAAAATGTGGGAAACTCGAGAAACGCTAAGGCAAAGGGCACTGCGTAAGAGAGCGGGGGCTAGCTGGCAACGCCCTAGTTTTCCGTTTTGCGGCCCAGTCACGGAGCGAGCACATCCTCTCGACTGGAAAAAAAGCGTCCTGGTTGTCGTCGCCTTATGGAAAGGCGCAGAAAGTCGTTGAGGCTCAGGACTCCTCGGCGGGAGAGGACTATAGGACTATAGGAGGCGAGCCGTGACGCCGGGGCCGCCGGGGCCGCCGGGACGCGGAAGCGCGAAGGGGGTAGTGGCGCCGCGCGAGGGAGCTTGCGGCGAATGCGCTGCCGCGTCATATCGACCCGCGCCTCCATTTTGCGCTTGGCCCACATACACCGCGCGAGACGGAGAGAGGGCACCGAGCCCAGTCCGCACGTCTGCCTCTACAGCTATTGCTATTGCGATCCGCTCCCCCAACGGATCACTATCCTGCGTACCTGCGATGCACAACCTGATGCGGAAAAATCAAACGTTGTCGCGCATCTCACATCATCGATTTTCTCACGGCCTGCATTGGCTTCTGACTGCAGACTTTTCTAGTACTGAGCGCACAATCGCCGGCTTTCGCGCCGGATTATTTATGACCCAGTCACACGCGACCAAATTTTCCTATTCGTTTAATAGACCTTTATTATTTTCTATTTAACAAACAATTACGCTTTTTTCCGCTATTATTGATCAAATGAAAAATTGCAACACAATGATAGTGATATTTACGTTTTTCTAATAAAAACGACTTTTTAAATTATTCATTTTCTTAAAATGTCGAATGTCCATTTTTTTCTCTCGTCGGCGTAAAAATTATATAATTCCGTCAAAGATTTTCATTATTTCCAAGGCTCCTTCAAATATTTATAAGTTTCTTTTCAGCGTCATGTCAATGGTCGACAATTTCCAAGGTCCGCTGATAAAAATTCATGCTGTGATCGTAAAGATCTTAGCCTTTTTCACCTCCAGTCGGCTACAACTATGTAATCGGCAAATTAATAAAAAAGTTATTTTTTACGAAGTAAGAAAGTTTCGAGCTGTTAAAATTGGTATGATATTTTATGGCTTCTCGAGTGGGTGGAAGTTGTTAAAAAAATCCACTGAGGAAGTGTTCCTTTCCGTTCGGCGCCGAGCTGGCAAATTGATCGCAAGGGAGAGTATTGATCCCGTACAGCCTCTCGCGCGTAAATCTCGGCCACAGGCCCAACATCGTCGCTGGACCGCCCTCAAAATCTGGGTGAAGGATGGTGAGCTCGTAAAGGCATGCATCTTCCCTTCTCTTTTTTTTTTCTTTTCTTCATTTTAAGTCGCCGGGAACAGTGATTTTTCTGCGACTGTAACGCGTCCAGCTCTTCGCTCGATAACCGATGCACCAACTGCAACGGGGCCGCACTTTTGCAGGCTGTCGCGCACGGTGTCGAGTGTGATTCGAGGAAGGTATAATATCAGGGAGTCTGGTACAGATTATACGTGCCTTTCGCACTCGCGAATGGAATTCGGCTTTGCTTTTAAGAAACTTATTTTGCAGACTATGGCGATTTCGAATAAAAAATAATGCAATACGGACCTCTTTTACTATAGAATTCTCATTTTATTTTATTTGATAATGAAAAGCATAATTTAATGTAGTACGCGAATACAGAATACCGAAATGGGAGTCTCGCTAATGAAATTGTTGGCCCATGTCGCGATAGGCGTACATTTATTTCTCCTTTTTTACGAGAATAATACTCGCAAATTTAGAATGATTTTTTATTTATTCTCTTTTAAGTTACGATTTATTTTAAAAAATCGATATTTATTAGTTTTTTAGTTTCCAAGCACACTGAAGTTCGTTAAGGTTGACTAAAAGCTTATATTTTTGCATTGACACTTGATACGCTGCGCTAATTAATAGGTATTTAGCAAGCTATTTAGAGGCAATCACGCCTTTTTATTAGCAGGTTAAAGGCAATTCGCTTGTTCGAGCTTCATCTTCTCAATGCTCTTCTCTGGATTTTTCTAAAATGTCGTTTCTATACTCTCATTATAAATAATCGATGTGACGACGATGCCATGGTTAAGTGTCGATGGACGCAACCATCCCCTCACATCGACATCGTCGTATCCATTTCATTAGCGCTTAATTAAATGCATTGAGGCGCGCGTCAGAGATATAGTCATAGAGCAGTTAGGAGGAGAGCGGAACTTGGAAAGCCGAGGGGGAGGCGAATAAAAGGCAGCTGATTTCTATTTGGTTCCGCACCCCAAGGGCAAAGTTATAACATTACCGAAGCGGCCCTGACTTTTATATTCTTTTCAATCGCTGACGTGCTCGCGTACAGTTTTATCGTTTGCCATATAAACGAGGGAAATATGTGTCTTGGAAATTTAATGCTCGGACTTTATCTTCCCTACCTATAGGTTTAAAGGTTTACTTGGCAATTGTTATTGCTCGCTTCCAATTTATTTAGTTACACTAAATAATTAACTTTGTCCTACTAACTAGTTTTAACAAAAATAAATTATTGCGATTCTTAAAAAGCCTTTTATCTCGCTATAAAATCTTAATTATATCTTTATAAGCTGCTTTGAAATTCAGTTTTGCCTCGCACGAAGGCAATTTAAAAAATTAGAAATAAAAAGGTCCATTTCGTGTATCAACAGCATAAAGTGCCGAGCTCTCAAATGAAATAGAGGTTACGGCGAGTGTGTGTGAGCAGTTTTTAATGTTAGCACAGAGGTCGTCACGTTAAAAAGGAGCGGATTTTTTAAAAGCCGCATACGAGACCTCTCAGCAGCGGTGGTGGACGCGTCTGCGTAAACAAGCGAAAGCCTCGATGATGTCACGAAAAACGCGGGCGACTTACGTAAGCCACGATCAGAAGCTCGCGGCCCTGCAGTACCTGTTATAGCAACTGAAATGCTCAGTTTTATTGTTGCCGGCCACGCGATCCCAGTATCTTAATTATTTCGTTGCTCCCACACGAACGAATCTTCTATTCTCTTTTCACTTTAGAGTCTTAGTCCCTTTTGATTTTCGAATGAAAATTGGAAACTTTCTACTTCTTCGCCAATCCTACATAGTTTCAAGTTTATTTTGGATTTTATAGTGTAAAAATGTATAGATGGAAAAAAGGTAATTATCGCTCTCCATTCATTGGAAATAAAATATTACTACTCATGACAATTCTAGATTATATCGTGATAAGTCAAATTCTCGAGAAACTAATCACCCATTGTGATAGTATAAATGCACGTATCCACTTCTTCGTACATCGTATCTGGTAGATATAGTTTAATTACCTGTTCAATGTCGCCTGAAATCATGTTTTCTTTTCCTTTTCTAACAAAACAAGAACTGTCTCGACCAGTGCATCGCTTGCTTTCGCGTGGACGCAGACAATTGACATCGTTTGACCCTAATTGTAACTAATTTTTCCGCGCAAAATATTCTGTACGTCAATCTGAATGGAAAATAGAAATTCGCAAATTCTCCCATTTAAACGGCGAGCTCGTTTCCTATTATTTATCGCGGGCGAGCGTCGACGTAATAATCTTGACATTGTCGGACCAATATACGGAAATCTTACATTCGCCACTGTGCAACGCATGCGAGTATGATCGATGCTGTCACCATGCTCTAACTGGATTTTCAGCGACGCTGCAACCAGGCCGGAATAATACAATAATAAGATTTAATTGTACATTAGGTCAGCAGCCCTAAGTCAATAATAGAGAATACCCGGGAAAAAGGCACGCAAACTCTCTTCCATCAAAGGAATTTCTTTTGTCTCGAGCTTATTGTTTCCTTTTTAATTATCGATTCTTACTTTTAATTGTTCTCTAACACATATTTTTTAATCAAAGTGCAATTGCTTAAAAGGAAAATTAATTGTAGATGCTAAAAATTAGTGATTGATTTACTTTGAGTATTAGGTAGCAATGGCCGAGCCCCCGAGCGTGCAATCGGTTAGCCGAGCTTCCGAGAAAAAAAGGTGAACAATTCAGATTTTTCCTATAGCGGCTGCATAACCGAGCGCAGTCGGCAGAATTCGGCGATACGCGAGATACGGCTGAGCGAGCTCCTCGCGTCGCGCCGAGCAGCCGCGCAACTCGCCGACGACTGGCCGTGAACTACACGCGCGCAATCACTACAAGCCGGTTGCGCCTTTCACTCTAGCCTTCGCCTCCTTTTGCCGGCCGGCAAGTGGCACCTCGAACCTCGGCCGAAACGATGCGATAATTCGTCGAGATCATCGCTGTGTGATCATCATTTTACTTTTATCACAATTTTTTCAAGCTTACTACTGTGTTCTGTTGCTTATTTTAAAGAACTTGCAATTGTAATTGCTTTTTTAGGATGAGAGGGTTATATCTATATTTCTTTAGGCTTCCAACATTTATATGCTTTACCTGTTTAAAGTGAAATTGGTCTTTCTCTCTTCTGAGATAAAAAATGGGTTTTCAAGTAATTTTAAAATTCAAAACAGAAAGACTTGAAAGCCCGTCATTATATTGTCAAGATGGTCGCACACATAAACAACAACACATACACAAGTCTCTAAAAGTCTAGATACACCTCTATGGTCTTTAATGAGGAATAGTTCATAAATCACTTTGGAGAATAAAAAAAGCAGCAGGGGACGATTTTCCAACGGCGAAAGAATCTTTAGGCTCGAAAAAAAGGAGCTGTAACTTGGTCCCATTTATAGGTTCCATCATCAGAAGCACAAAGACCGGCCCGGCACTGGCGAAAGAAGTCGTGTTATATCGTTTATTAAAATGGAATGTACGCGCTGATCGACGATTTGAAACGGCGGCGCGCTCGCTCAATTCATAGCGGCGGGTCACGCAAAGCTCAGCTCCGCGGGTAATTGGATAAATGCGTCTCCCGCGATCCTGCCCGAGGGCCGCGTGAGAAGGGAGCCCTTTTCTTGGGCGCGAGCGAGTGAGATGTACATGCGAGAGTTGAAAGATAAGGATCAACGGGGGAGGCGCAACGGTGCGTTCAAGGCGCTTAATGAGAAAAATTCCTCGTCGCAGGCCGACCCTGACGACGAGCGTCGCTGGAACTATTAGCCGGCCGTTACAAATCGAGAGCCGTTCCGCTGCTTTTCTCGCTTTTCTGCGGCCCGTTTCGCTCTTCCGGTTATTCATGCAAAAACTACTGCCGCAGAAGGCTTAATCAATTTTTTCTACTTGCCCTGTGCGCTTCACAGAATCTTTTCATTCAGAACGTCACTCTAACATAATTTCGCTGCAACAGTCGGCAACTTTTTCCAATCCATGCACAGTACGTATTCAAAGGAAGCATCCACCGTTCTCTCGAGCAGTTGTGTACATTTTTTAAATGGCATGCACTACGAGCCGCTTAGATGGCATTCTAAATCATCATCTTTGTAAGTTCGATTGTTGAAGAAACTTAACGGATTCTGTAGATGCGTTCTATCATCTTACAATCGATGTCTATTTCGTTCACTCGGCGTGTGACGTGTCGCAGAGTTCGAGCTTCTCCCGTATGACACAATAATAACAGCCAACAGCCAGGTTGCGCGATTGTACAACTCAAAGCACTTGTGTCTCCGAGTGCGCGCTGTATAGCGGGTCAACGCTCCGGCGCACTAGAAACAAGCGGTAAATCTGCTGCCGCGCGTGGGACTGCGATACGACAAGCATTCGTATCATTTTAAAAAAAAATTCAACTTTGGTGTAACGCGTCGCAGAAAAAAAGCGTTGTACAAGAGACAATTAAGTAACAAGACGGCGATAACAGCGAATATTCATGCTCACATTGGCGTGGGGGCTCGGGGCCACGCGCGCGACACACCAGTGAAGCATCCGGACGCGTTAGGTGCTCGTATTGGGTCAAGAGCGGCGCGCGTGCGATTGCAGCCCATTCATCGAATCACGCGAAGCCGAGGAGCCGGGATAAAGAGGAAGCGCTCGAGACGCGGCAGCCTCGCTGGACCCACGCCTTCTAATCGCCGCCGGCCGATCACTGCCGCGCGCACCGACGATTTCAGCTTAGAAAAATTCCATTTTAAACTTTCATTATCTTTTTTCTTTAGAATAGTAAGAAAACCTTTAGAGCTGAACTTAGTGGAAAGTGTGAATGTCCCCGCGGTCCTTTAAACGCGGCAAGAGGGTAAAAAAGAAAGGGAGAAAGGAGAAAAAGAAGAAGAGGAAGGAGAGGATTTTTATTATACATGCATCTCGATCCGAGAGGAGTCGCTTTTTGCCGGAGGGGAGCGCGTAGGATCGAGAGTGAAGGGACTTTGGACTCGGAGGCAAGAAAGTAAGACGATCCGGCCGGGCGGGTTCTCCGGTTCTCCCTCTCGTTTTCCGGCACGAAGAAGGCGAATCAACGTTATAGTGCGGGTCTCTTGGTCACGCTCCGTAGCCTCACTCGCTTCTTCTCTCCTCTAGTCTTCTCGTTCTGTCTTGGGCCGGCCGGCCGTCCGGCAGTCAACGAACCCGAGCACGAGAGACGAGAGCTGGTCCGGTGAAGCTTTCTCGCGCGCCGCGGACCATCAAGGCCGGAAGAAGGGACAAAAAGAGGTCCCTGCTTGCGCACCACCTTCCATCCACTTTCATCGCGTCATTACACCGCCGCCGTCGTCGTCGTGCGATCGACGACCGGCTCTTTCCGAGGCTCTTTCATCATTTTTCGCACTGCGACGTGGCCAGTTCCTGGAATTACTATAGTTAGATACCAGTGCGTCCGGCTATAGTTAGATTGGTCAGCGGCCAGAGTATGCGCACATTTTCCCTGGCTATTTTCAATGGGACGCGGGGCACGCGCTTTATACTCTTCGTTCTTCGTTCTTTGCTCTTCTTTCGCGAGCGCCGCGCCCGTGGAAATTGTTAACGACAAGTTTACAATCGGACTTTCCGCTGAGCAGCATGCTTTAAGCGTTTCTTTGGAATTCAAGTACTCATGGCTTGTAACTTCTCTCAATCATCCACGCTGATCACCTGCAAATACTTATGCATCGCAAAGGCGTCGGGACAGCTTGTGTTCATTATTTTTTGCTTGCTCTGCTCTATGCAAATTTCGAGACTACGCTTATTCAATGAACCTGTAATAAAATCTTAATTGTAAAACAATAGACCTTCTGTGCGCTCACGGTTTATGCAACATCCTATCGCACCGTTTCCTCTTATCCTTTCGTAAAAAAAGAAACAAATAAAGAGAGTGAATGAAACGAATGAGATACACTAGTGGCCTCACAATACCACCGCATTAATTTCGATTCATTGAGGTAATAAACGAGCCGTGTCGAATTTAATCAGAGAGGAAACGATACGTTGTGGCTGGTGAATAAAAAAGGAGCTTCGGCAAAGCAGAGCCGGAACCCTCCATTAAATTTTTGACACCGTCGGCCGACCTCCCCCAAATTATCCGTACCGGGCTATGTGCGATACCCGAACGAAGGAGGCTTCGACGCACACCTCCATTGGCCTTATGCGGTAGCGCGCGTGTCTCTTCTAAAGGCTATTTATAAAGTATGCGACGCCCGAGTCATATCCACGGGGTACGCGTCGTTACGTTCGAGATTGAGCAAGAGAAAAAGCACGCTTTTTCCTCCTCTTTTTTAATCAAATTTATTCTAATAAATCACACCTTAAAAAACGAATGAAGCCTACTTTAGCGAGATCTGCGGTACTTCCGTTAATTTCATGCCTCTACAGTAAACAGTCATTTTGATAATTGCTTCCGTCCTTCAAGTGCGTAATAAACGATAAAACGAATTTATATTTAAAAACGGTACGATGAGCAAACATTAATAGACGTTATTGTCAAAAAAGTCTGTCACTGCCATCTCATTTCGAGGCGCGTCAATATTTTCCAATAGAAATATGTGAGAAAGACGCAAACTGCAGATCTCTCGTCCTAGTTGGAAAATTCCCCGTGCTAATTTAAAAGAGCTAAAATTTCGAGGGGGTTTACGAGCGAACGTGAAAGCGAAAGCCCAAGAGGCTGACGTCGTAGCCCGAAAAAGATGTTTACGTCAGCGCGGACAGTCTTACGGGAGGACTACTTTTGCAACAATATATAAGCCGGATGGCATTAATAATCGTAACAATTGAACGTGCGTCCACCACGCGTGATTCACATGTTTCTAAGTAGCCTCACTTACGCTCGTCACGAGCTATGTAACAATTATCAATATTACGTGGCCCTGACCCCTTTTCTCCTACATAATCCACAAATGCTCAAATTGATAAAATTGAAAAAAAGTGTAGAAAAATATTACTTATTTGTTTTTTTCAAAACGAATGCTTCCGATCGATCAATTTGTAAGGTCAGTTATTAGCGAGTAAAGAGGTCGTTCATTATATCTGAAAATCGGCATGATTAAAAGCTCGCCCGCACGAAAGTGTATGAAGCACTTTCCCTCTTCAGTAATACAAGGGATTAGATCACGGACTAATAATAATGTAGACGACAACCGGCGAGGCGTCCTCTTCCTCGTCTACGTTCTCGTCGGCACTCGGTCAAGAATTCGACGAGGCTATATTTAAGCATATAGAACCGTCCGCAGTCGTTCTCTCCTTTATCTTATCGGTGTACTTTTCACGGTCACGAATTTTGGCAGACCGAGTAAAAAGTTGTCGAGAACATGAGCCGTCAGGGCATTTCGCTGGCTGATAATGAGCTCGATCTTTGCTCTCGAAAATAAAAAAAAGGGCCAATTTTTGACAGGTTTTTCACTTTTCCGTTGGCTCGAGTGCAACGAGATTATTAATGTTTGCTTTGAAGGATCTCGGTAATGTGTTTTGCGGGTCGGTCGAAGGTGCCGTTTCAACGCGTCGAAATTTCTCGAGGCTCGATCCGTGATGCGTGCAAGTTACAGTTATCAACCGTTAACTAGGTATAACCGACCAATCGCGTAGGCAACGGTGCATCGACGTATACCCTGCCGCGACTTCCGGTGCGGGACTGTGCGGAAGATATCGCCTCTGCTTTTTGCGTCGGCCGAATTTTTCAAGAGTTAACGACCTCACGCGTCAATCTTGGATCGGTGAATTATTTAAGAGGGGCGCGCGCGCGCTATGAGAGAGAGAGAGAGAGAGAGAGAGAGAGAGAGAGAGAGAGAGAGAGAGAAGGCCTCTTTGAGGATCTTTGAACGCAAGCAACCGACGTCTCGGGACTCGAGGGTTGAATGGCGATGCTGAGAGAGATATAGACAAAGAAGTTGGGAGGGGCGTAGTCGTGGAGATGGACGCGCCAAAAGGCCATTGCACTCTTCCATTGCACTGGGACTGCGTTTTGAGTCCACGATATTGCTTCTTTTCACCCGATAGATACGTAGGAACCTGAAACAGTAATAGTATTCCGACTAAATCACCCATTACGAGGGTGGGTTGAAAAGTTTCCGGCCTGAACCTGAAGACGACATCTAAACTCAAAATAACCATAGCAGC
>JAWWEP010056477.1:0-10455 GCA_035582995.1 Sycophila quercilanae | reverse complement strand
TAAATAAATAAATAAATAAATAAATAAATAAATAAATAAATAAATAAATAAATAAATAAATAAATAAATAAATAATTTAATTATAAGCTTTTTATACGCGGAAAGAACACTTACTGAAAAAATTACAGTAATTATTGTAGTTTATTTCATATTTATTTTAGATTTTGCACTACATATTATCCCAACTATTTTATGTAAAAAGACAAAGACAAGGTTCTTTAACATTATTAAATGAGTAAATAAATAAATACCTATAGTTAATTTCTACTAAAAGTTACTTAAAGGATTGCAATTTTAAGGGTAAATCTATAGGAACTGCAATTTTATTCTACAAGTTTGATAAGTTTTTAATTTGATTACAAGTACTGTATTTTTTTTCTAGAATTATCAAATTTTTTAATAAAAGTTCTCTTCGTGTACATGCTACAGTAATTTTTATATACTCTTAGATCATTTACTTGTAGGTTTTAAGTTAGTTTAAGATTATATTAGTTTTAGTTTGTTAGTATATTGTAAGGCTTATTTTTGTACTTAAGGACTTTTTAGTCCGTCAAAATTATTAAATAAATAAATAAATAAATAAATATATATGTATATATAACAAAATAATTTTAACGAGAAAATTCTCTCTGCAAAGTCGAATTTAAAAATGTATTGTCGCGTAAACAAAGACTTTCTATAATTGCAAATTTGACGCGCAATCAAGGAACTTTATCAATCAAAACGAGAACAAAAGATTCATTAATGCATTGATTACATCTCGCACTGACACATAAACGACACTTCTCCTCACAAAAGGGCCC
The DNA here is from genome assembly GCA_035582995.1 of Sycophila quercilanae. Lineage (NCBI taxonomy): Eukaryota > Metazoa > Arthropoda > Insecta > Hymenoptera > Eurytomidae > Sycophila > Sycophila quercilanae. The sequence goes on along the minus strand of JAWWEP010056477.1, from coordinate 9,652 downwards.
CTGCTATATAAATGTGCACGCGTGCACTTCAAAAGCAGCTCGCCAAAACGTCAGTTCGAATAAAAGGCGAGGGCCAAAAATGCGATTTAGCCCCAAACTCGCGGAACAAATCGAAACTCCAGCAGCGCGAGAGTTCATTATTCGGCGCCGCATCTCCATTCGTTAATTCGGGCGCGCGCACTCGAGGCAATAAGGGATGAGAGAAAAAAGGTGTTCTCGCGTCAATTCCGAGGCGACCTGCGTCGTGTCGTGTCTTTTCGCCCAAAGGCCATAAGATGAATGATTCGAGCGACAAAATTCAAATAAGACTTCCGCAACGGGGAGCGGCCGAGCAGGCGGGGCGGCGGGGATACGCCGAGGAGAGAAGGAATCGATACGTGCCGACCATCTGGGACGCATTAGCGCGTCGGTATACCCGCCCGGCACTTGCCCTCCGCGCGCGCCTGTGTATAGGGTGGGCTTCGCGTTGCGAGGGGCTTTTTCTGGCAGAGCCTCGATCTCTCGCCGAGGCGGTATCCGATCGCGTGGGTGGTGGCTTTTCCTTCTTTTTCTTCGTTAGCCTGTCTTTTTTTTCATTTCGAACGCAACGACGCCGACCTCGTTTCTCATTTTAATTTCCGCGTTGATTTCGTGCTTTTTATAAAGGAGCCGGGGCGCGGTGTTTTGTACGTCGCGGGTGGGCCACTCTTGGGACGCTTCGGCGAAACCGAGAGAAAAATTGAGGCGGCGAAATATTTCTTGTTAATTATGGCAGAAAAGTACGACAATTACTACCAATTTTCTTCCACATGTAAGTGCTCTAACGATTTTGTTTATTGAAATGGATTAGTTGAGCTTTCGGATTATTGAAATAATAAAGCTTTAGGTTTAGAGAAAACGCTTGCTCATTCATACAGTAATTGAATATTATATTGAGCTGAGTTTCATTGTTCATTTCGAATATATAATTTTTTTTTGAGAATATAATTGGTATATTTCTCCGAACAGATTATAATGTTGATTATTTCCTATTTTTCTCAATTTCAAGGAGCTAAATTACGGGTATTTGATTTAAGCTCTGTATAAGTTACGAGAAAACATTTCTTAAAGTGTTATCCACGAGACAAAGTCTCGACGCGCTTCCTTATAGTAAATCACGAAGAGTATTAAAAAGTAGAAGAATTAAGTTTCTAAGCTGACAGTCTGTAAAATAATGCCTACTCTACTTGGATAAATAAAATAAATTATAGGAATTTTACTTTATCAAAGTTTCACTAAAATGATAGTAGAAGCATACGTGAATTAGGTTTGTAATACATGAAGCCACAAAAATTCCAACAAAATAGTAAGAACATCCCAAAACGAAAGAAAGGAAGAAGTCTTGAGTTTCTCGAAACAATCCGCGCTCAAGCCGCAGAAAAATTAAATAGCGTGTAACGAAGTCCGGCTGATATCAACGTTTGCGTCGAATATCCAAAGTGTATAGCGGGCTACAATAAACCCCGAGCTATATCAGCTTTCAGAGCAAACTTACGGCCGCTGCAAGGCTGTTTACTTTCAAAGTATTTAGACTAAACCGGTCAAGTTCCCGCGGGGAGCTGCGTCGGCGCGTCTTGCACGAAGACGCCGCAGGAGGACATCTTCGTGCGCGCCTCAGTTTATCCGAAATAATCGAATTGTCGTTTGCTTTTAGCGGACCCGACGGTACTCGCTCGGCTGAGTTGTGGATTCCGCGCGTGCCAAACGACCGTTCGATTAGAAGCTGCGAAAGCTAACTCACCGTGTGATTTGCCATTCGCCTTATAGGTATCCTGTCGTTCCATTTTTCACGAGTGCTCGGCTGAATTCCATTCGCCGTTTGTGTGGAATTCAATGCACAGCGGGTAATATTTGGATCGTACTTAAAAATTTCATTTGAGATGTATTTAATCGTCTGATTATTTTTAATTTGAAAAATTATTAATACTTTTTAATCTTATAATTCGTCGATTAATGAATTCGTAATATTTTCTCTGTAAAAATAAATAAGTGAAGTTTGACTAAAATAAGGGAAGATATTTAACGTGAAATAAGTGACTATTCACTTATTCTAGTGAAATTTCACTTATTCATTTTTAGAGGGATTACTCAAATTCTCGTTTTGTAGTAAGTAGAGAACTATTTAATTTTGTCAGCTACTTAATTGTTCCACTAGTGAACTCGAAATACTCTACCGAAATTTTTTTTTTTTAAATAAAAAAATAAACGCGGGAAATATAAAAAAAATCGTTACAAGTATGTTACGACTTAGAGTATCTCTCAGAATTATACTATAATAAAATACTTTTAATACTTTTATTTTTTATCCAAATATTTTATTAACCATCTTCCAATATATAAAACCAAGCGACTAAAATATGAATGTCACTTTCAAAAAAAGGTATAATCTGCAATTATTCATCAGCGAGTTAAATTCGAGTAGTACAGGGTCATTGCGGCTTTTGAACTTGTCGTTTTTGATTACTCGAAGTAAGAGCCATAGCCGCGGTCGAGCAGCACAGTTACTTAGGAGGCAAAGGGCCATTAGCCCGTGACCGAGCGGGACACGACTAGACCTTTCAAGAAATCAGGGGAGCTTGCTTTCTCCGCGCCCCTTTAAAGAGTCGCGGCTCTCTCTTTGAATCTCTCGCGTGGCCTCCATATCGAATTAGCCTGCGCTTTGCGAAACCGTGATCCCCGTCGCTGGAGCGCGTCACAGCGATGCGAGTTGACGCGGCGTGAACACGGGCGAAATGGAATCAGAACTTTTTCGAACTTTACAAAGCGACGTCGGGGTAGGAATTCACTTAGCTTTGTTGTTTTCAGTCTGAGATTTTGGGCGGGTTGCTCTTCCCAAGTTTTACAGGGACAAGGGTGAACACTGAGAAAAAAATATAGTTGAAACCACTTATACCTCGCACCCATAAATATGAATAATGACCTTTTTCCTTCGATTCAAACGACCCGAGGCAGTTAACTGTACAGCCTATAAGATGTTGAATCAATACATATAAAGCATTGAAACAACAGAATTAATTTTTTCAATGCAACTGCAAATGTCATTGATCCAACCATATAAGCGAAAATGAAAAAGAAATTTTTATTTCACGAAGAGATGTCTATACTTGAACTGTAAGGCAGGTTCCACGCAGGTACTCTGAAATTAGTAAGGGGGTTTATATTTATAGTCAGGTGTCAATTTCGCAGTTACATATTTGAATGTTGAATCCTATCTTGAACTTATGATACTAGAATTCACACGCGCGCTTCGCGCGCTGATTATTTTAGTTCGGAGACGACAAAAACAAAAAAGCAAACGCTTAATTTCTACTACTTTCACACTCTTCAATTTCGATAATGCGATAATTCGACTTCATTCAATTCGTTCATAACCGCAATGCATTTTAATATAAGGGATATAACCTATGTCAATTCGCTCGCACTTGAAACGCATTCGTAATACTGACATTTGACGCATCACAGATAGACCGTTCGCATACAATGTTGTACAACCGAATATTTCATCGGCCTTATATACTAACAGATAGAATGTTCAGCCGCTTGCGAGAAATTAAGCCCTCTAGCGGTCAATAGAAAAATTTAGTCAAGCCATGATTACTTGGTTAGATTCGCGAGTTCGCGAAATGTAAACAAAAGGGTTCGAGTCGAGCAAGTCGGGAGGACGCTTGCCGATCTATCCACGCTTGCGCACTTGGAATCGATACAGATAAGAATCCAGCTCGGCTCAATTGATGATTTAAACAAATAGTTTATTTAATCAATTACGACTATGCTAGTTACTTTAACGCAGTTAAATTAGTTGAATAAAACGGCAATATTTATTGTTTCAACGAAGACGTTATTGTTTCAACATAAAAATCGATTGTTACAATAAATTTTCGTAGTTCAATCAATGTACCCCATATCACATACTTTAATATACAAATATATCGTGGATTGACTAAAATTTTCGTTATTCCAACTAAAACTCTGTTCTTTCAACATAAAAATCTATTTCTAAAATAGATTTCCGTAGTTCAATCAATGTACCACATATCAGATAATTTAATATACAAATATATTGTGGATTAACTAAAATTTTCGTTATTCCAACTAACACTCTGTTGTTTCAATGGCAAAGCCATTGGATTAATAGATTTTTCGTTCAGTCAACGGCGCCGAAGTAGTTATTCATATCCAACGGCGCGAGGCAGTTGTTTTGACTGAATTTTTTTCTCAGTGAAGAGTGTCAGTTGTATCAAACGAGGAAAACCACATTTCAAAAAGGGCCTTATAAATTTTAAAACAGTGGAGAAAAGTGCATTTTTCCAGAATTCGATAAATTTTATATATCATTCGTTGGATACTTAAAACTTATCACATTTTGGAAAAGTTTATTTTATTCTGGTGCTGTGAAAATGATAAATTAAAATTGGATTTTTTTTAAATGTGCTTTTGCTCCTTAGATGCGTCGATATGGACTACGTCAAGAATTAAGATTAAAAATGAATTTTGATAGATCTAATTTTTTACCAGAAAACGAGAGGCCAAATATTGGATGGATACAAAATTTATTAAATGAATCTCTGCTTGTATGTGTAAGCTCTTCATTTAATAAATTTTTTCTCCTAATAATATCGTAAAGCTGTCGACAATGTATATATAGTAATAAGCTTTTACTTAGTGTATTGAGGGTTCGAGCCGATAGCATAAAAAGAGGAAGCTAATACGAATGAAGCTCTATAAAAATTTAGTGCTAAAATTTTCATACCGAGGTGGATCTCTTGAAAGCTCAAACGCTGAAATGCTATGAATCGATAATAAAATATTGGAGAGGTGAAAGCGTGCCGACTTAAATGAAAGTACTTAAGTTGCTCCATCAACAGTTTCCCACGCACGTAATCGAGGATTACGTGCACCCTTTAAATTTTTCAACTCCACTTTTTTCCTTTTGATTGGATCAATGTCGCCAAATTTAAAACTCGCGTTTATTTACTGAATCGCAATTTTTGTATGTATCTTTGAGAGAAATTCAATTTATGTAAAGCTAATTAAATACGTCTGCATAAAAAAGGGAGTACATTTTTTAATATGAATATTGACGACTCGTCGATAAAACACGAATTATGATGCAGAAAACGCTGATGGAATAATTACATTTTGTGCAAATGGACGTAACAGTAATAATTGCTTCAAATTATTTGTTAAAATGAATAATTATATAAATAATTTGCAATTTTTATGTATGAAAAGAGAATATACAGAAATATAGTAACTAATACTTGATACACTTATTTCTTATTAGTTCATCCAAGTTAATTATCGAAAAATTATTATTTTTTATAAATCGAAAGACTAATCATCTAATATATTAATTATTTATTTAGAATTTCATGATTGATTTGATTCCGAACTATATATATAGTTAATTAATCCGACAAACTTTATATACGCGAGCATAAATGCCATTATAATTATACCGATAAAGCAAGATTAAGCAGTCAATCAGGCTGCGTTTGAAATTGGCGCAATTTAAATCCCGCCTACAGGCGGAATATAACGTGACCTATTAACAAAATGATTGCGTTAACCCAAATCTTTTAGTTTAAATATGATTCCCTCTCAAACATCCGCGTCACACTTAATTCGTTAAATGAAGTCTAATGAATCCAGTTCCTCGGGAAACTCGAGAACATCCATATAGAGTAAAAAAAATCCATTTCTCTCTGGTCCCAAGCAGATTTAATCCTAAATCCTTGTGCGTAAACGAGATTAAGTCGAACTTGATGCAACTTTCCTCCCTCCCGCACTTTTTTTCTGTCGCTACGTTAGAAATCTACATTAGTTCGCGAGAAACCATCGAAGGGCGAGAAGAGACGCGAAGTACTCGATTGTCCTCGAACGTAGCAGGGAAAAAGTAGGCTGCAAGTTTCGCAAAGGCGAAAACGCAGTTAGGGCGGGGAAAGCTGCGAGATTTCTCCAAGCTACGTGAGGCGAAATTTTCATGCACTCGCGCGGAGGGCCGGGGGAGGGCGCCGTCGTTCAAAAATTATTCCATTACCGAGCCTGTTCCCTTTTTCGACGGCCAAACTTTCTTTCGATAACAAGGTTAGGGCGCGTGCGACATTTCTCCCTCGATCGACGCGCGCTCGATAAAAATGGGCGTTTTAATGAAATAACAAAAAATAGGTTGAAAGTTTACTCATTGCTTCCGCTGGAAATAAGACGCGATTATTCAAATTTTCATTGGCAGACTTCAAGAGACTGGAAAGTTTTGTGTCGTATTTCTTTTTCCAAAATAGGGTGCAGAATAATGTAATATGTATAACGTAAAATTTTTTACTTTTTAATGAGTTTTATGCATTGAATTATTAAGTTGCAATTATAATTAGCTAACATTTCTGATGAATTAAGTCTTTGCGCAAAAACTATAATACTCATAATCTTTCAATGAATAAATAAAATAAATAAATGATTTAATTATAAAAGTCGAGTCTAGCTGTAGTTTTAAATTAAATAAAATAATTTGAAGGTTTCTTTTGCTTTACAACGAAAAGACTGAAGCTAAGCAGGCGCCAAAGCGCTGAGCTGAAAAACGAAATGAGCGAAAAAATCTTTACGAAAATTTGATGATGCAACAGCCTCATAACCTTTATTCGGAGATATTTCGTGATTGTATAAATAGGCAGGTCGCCAAGTTCTTCTTCTTTCCTCCAAATATTACTTCCTATAATTGCGTTTATTCCATTCGAAGGATATCCGCGATAAACAATAAAGGCTTGGGCCTTTCCAGTTTCCCATCCTCTCGAATAAATAAAAATGGCGACTCGAAAATCGCCGATCCGGTGAGCCATGCAAACGCGTCGATGACGATCGCTATTAGTGAAATTATGATACCGATTCATATAAAGGCTTAATCTGTTTTGGACCGCTCGCTTTACGAGCCGTAAAACGGTTGCCTCTTCTTCTTTTTTTTTTTTAAGTCATAAAAAGTTTTATGGAGCACATGCCACTGACAGCCCCCGGGATATCGTAAATATTTTGCCGAGCGAAAATCGTAAGCGCCGCCTTATCGAGCGACGCCGCGAGCGAATTTCGTGCTTCGTCCGTTCGGCGCGTGGAGCGAGGAAAATCACGATGGCAAAAGTGTCTTTACACTCTAACTCACCGTCGTAGGTTAAACGACGGCAGACGAATAAAAAAAAGAGTAAAAAGGGGGGAAGGGGCGCGCATGCATATATGTATTACGCGCTCCGTCAAGTTGCTATCGTAGCCCAGTGGCGCGTCATCATCTTATCGGCAGGAGGAGCGCCGACGTGTCCCATGCTCGGGTTACTCCGACATTCTTTTTCCCCTCCGCCCCTGCTTCTTTTTCTGCTGCCTTTTCCGCCGAGCTTCCTCCTGACAATTACATTCCTGCGATCTCCATCTCCGACGGTCGAGAGCGTAAAGGGATTAATGGAGATCTTAGCTCGGCAACTCGGGTTTCAAAATAATATGGAGGAGCTCTCTATTTTACCGAATTTTAGACGATGGCTTAGCGTTATTATTTTTTTTTTTTAATTTAAAAGCGTGATTTTTTTTTTTAGTGATGACGCTTGCAGCTTTTTTTTGAAGAGCTTAAATGGGGCAATGTGTAGTTCATATTTTTCTTGGATGACGCGCGCTTTTACATTAGAAAGCTCATTTAATATCTTTTATAAGAATGAAGAGAAAAATGTATATTTTACATGTATAATAAATACAGATATAATATTGATAAAACAAATAGTTTTTATAAAAGTACAGCAAACTTTATTCTACGTTTTTTACGTATTCAAATTGGCTTGAATTATAAATAGATTGAGAGCTCTGGAATAAAGAGAATAAGATATTATATTTAAAGAATAAAATATATTATGCAAGAATAATATTTATTTTAGAATAATTCTAAAATAATTAACGAAAAATAAAATACACTCTATGTAAAGTTGAACAAGTTAAATTGACTAAAATATTATGCTTATTTAACATCAAATAACTACTGGAATGCTTTTAATGCACAAATGACTATTCTGTATCTATACATGTATAAATACATGTATAAATATTTTACACGTAAAATATCACTTACTAAACTTTACAGGATAACTCGAAAATTCTTAATAAAACAATATGTCTTATATACTCGTTGAATATTTACTTCCTACTTTTATATCATAAAAAAAACAGATAAAAATGGACTGTATAAATCCTCTATGCATTAAAATCGTTCGTGGAAGTCGGGTCCACCCCCGTAACCGTCGCATTTTATTTCCCGCAGTCAGAGAGGTTGCTTGACCAGCGCTTAAAAACTTCCCCGAGCGCCGCGCCGTAAATCCAGCCAATAAAACCCTCCCGCCAGGCAGGAATCTCCCGTGAAAAGCGGATTTTTTTTCTTCCCGGACGCGCTCTATTACCAATACAATTTCCCATTTGATAATTCAATTTTGCGGTGGAGTGGCGTGTACTTGTAGTGGTCGCCAGATCCGCGCGCGCTTGCGCCTCATTAGCCCCGAGACAAGAGGAAAGAGGCGTGTGGCGTGCATGTTTTAGCGCACATCGAGACGACTCCTGGCCCGCCTGTACACGCCAAGGCACGCCGCCTCGCACCGGATCGTCTGCAAGTCGTCAAGGCCGAGTTCGACCTGATGCTGAAGCAAGGCGTAATGCGACCTTCGAAGAGCCCCTGGTCATCGCCCCTCCACATCGTGCCCAAGAAGTATGGCAGCCCGCGACCGTGTGGCGACTATCGAGCTCTCAACAACCGAGCAGTTCCCGACAGGTACACTCCGCCGCACATCGAAGATTTTGCGCAGAATTTACACGGTAAAAAGGTATTTTCGAAAATCGATCTTGTGCGCGCGTTCAATCAAATACCGATTGCTCCGGAAGACGTCGAAAAAGCTGCGATTATCACGCCCTTCGATTTTTTCGAGCCGATAATGATGATGTTCGGGTTGCGCAATGCAGGGCAAACGTGTCAGCGATTCGTAAACGAAATTGTACGCGGATTAGACTTTGTTTTCGCATATATCGACGACTTTCTTATCGCGTCCGAGGACGAGGAAGAACACCTCGAGCACTTGAGAGCGTTGTTCGAGCGTTTCCTAGCGTACGGCATCGTAATCAACCCGGCGAAATGTGCATTTGGCGTAAGCGAAATCACACACCTCGATCTGGAACCTTCTCTCTCCCGTTTCTTTTTTCAGGGGGACTGCTCTTCCGGGTCATTTAATTAACGGCTATTCTGACGTGGAGATCGCTACGACATTAGCGCCGGCTTAATTACGGACGATTAGAAGAGGTGGGCTGGCCTTTGACACACATGCGAAGATCGAAAGCGGCGGAAGTGACGTTTGCCGCCTCCGTTTGTAGCGCTAAACAGCTGATTCAAGCACATGATGGTGACGTCGATTCACTTCACACGTATACTACTGATACATACATACATACTCACATATAAACATAAGTACACGTATACTCACAAGGAAACCTTTCCAACCCGACCCCACCGATTTCAATAATTCTTTGATATGCTGTAGAGCTTGAAAAATATAACACGTATTTTTTTTATCGGCTAATAAACACTTTTAAAGGGTGAAAACCACCCTCATAGTTCACCCCCAAAAACAGA
>JAWWEP010056455.1:0-10461 GCA_035582995.1 Sycophila quercilanae | reverse complement strand
AATAAATTATAAACCCATTGTATCCATCGATATGACCATTTCTTGATTTAGCCATTGGTGCAAGCTACAGATCCAACTTCATGGATTTGAATGGGTCCGGGCTTAAAATGTAGGTATTTTATGTCGTTTGTGCCCGAAGAGTTGTCCTTTCAAATTTATTCAAGAGAATATTTTCTAAAGGTCAAAAACTACATGAAATTAAAAATCTTTGTATTTATTAGTAGTTCATTAGTTTTCGAAACTTTGATTCTCGAGAAAGTTGCCTAGGCTAATTAACATATTTATACTTTTAATTTAAATTTTAATATTTTTAGGGATAAATTTTGAGGTCGCTACAGCGTTCTCTAATATAAAGTTGGTTATCAAGCGAAATGTTATCGTCAACTGATATAATTGAAATTTAAACGCATTTATAAACTTATTCAAATTCCCCAAATCATATTCTAATGCCTCGGAAAAGTTATTTTAGTTTACGAACTAAAATCGCTATTTAATGCACTTGAATTGTCCTGAAAGGTGTGTTCATCTCGTTTAATTAACTTTCAAATAGACGCCAATGAATGCGGCAGTTCAAATCAACTTCAAATTAACAATAATAATAATACCATTATTATTCATCAAATTGTTTATTGAAAAATTAAAAAAATTTAAACTAAGTTATACTAAATGAAAAACACTTTCCTTCTGTCATAATAAAATTGTTGTATAATTATCGCTAACTCGTTCCTCGTATTGTCTAAAACCCGGTCTGATCATACGCGGCATTTTCTACTTAGTTGATCCATTAAATCCTTTTATTATCGCTTCTTTTTAATTAAATCCATTTACTTTCAGCCTTTGTTACAGACATTTTAGCAATTATTTTATGCGCCTTTTTGAATATCCTTTCAGTCATACGCATGAATAAATGGATTTCTCAAATTAAAATTAATGATTTTTCGTTACCATTCTACTTCTTCTTGCTTTACTAAAAAACACTTTAATAATTCGTTTATTTGTAAAAAATATTTAATCCTATTTACAGTTAATAACAATTAATCATAATTATAAACTCGTAACTATTCGTACCTCACTTTATCTAAATTTTATGATGGTATGACCACACTCGGGCATTTCTACTTAAATGTCTTCATTAAGTCCTATTATTATCGCTTCAATTTATCCGCTCGGTCAAATCGTTTGTCACGAACAATTCAGCAATTAATTTGCATTCCTTTTTGAATACCTTCTTTTAACTTTTATTAAATCCTCTCATTGTGGAGAGATAAAGTAACTTGCAAAGGTGTGCGAAATCCACCGGCGCAAACAGATTTACACAGCGGTCAAAGTCTTCGTAAACCACGCGGCCGAAAAACTCCAAAAACTCGTTTAAGTCGATATCGAAACTCGTCTCGCAGAAAGAAAGAAAAAAAAGGGTAAAGCTGCTCGGTGGATGGTCGCCTACAGCGTAAGGATCAGGGGCAACCCTCGTCCCATTTGCCCGTCAAAATCTGATTTACGCGGACGCCGTGAGACAGCCTCGGCTTGTCCGGGGATCAAGTCGCGACGGCCTCTTTCGAACGAATATTTAAAACTAATTTAAAAGCAAGATTTTTCTTTTCTTATGAAGAAAAGTTTTGACAAAATAATATAACAATTACACCGCTCTCTTCTGATACAATAATTACAATTCATAGCCTGCCCTGGTGGAAAATAAAACATCCTTTGTATAGTTAAGTTATTAAGAGTTAGCTAACTTTATTAGCTAACGATTAGCTATATTATAGCTTGTAAATAGCTAATATATGGTTAAAAATAAATTTAAAGTAAATACGGCCAATCTGACATGATGAGGTGGGTGAATTGAATTTAATTTAATAATATCTTGTTAAGCATACAAATAGCTATATTATAGGCAGAATATGTGATGTTTTTAACGATATTATAGCTATCATTATAAATATAAGTTAAGCATATCGCACAAAAGTAGCTAATTTATAGCTATAATATGCTTCAGTTTTCCACCAGGGTTTCTTTCTACAAGAAATGAGAAAGCTCAACATTTATCCTGTGATAATTATAACGATTATTTTAATAAAAATTTAGTTAATTAAATACATCTTAATTAATTTTAGTAAAAATAATTAGATAATCTAAAAAAATCATTAAATTTTTCATTTTTATATAAATATTGTTGTTTTACATTTTTTTTTTAAAGTATTCCGTATAACGTAAGCTTAGTGTTGATTACTGTTTTCTTTTCAAAATTAAAATCATTACATTAAAGCCGTAGAAGCCAGTATTTCTAAAAAGAAAAGAAACGCAGCACTAATTTTCTTTATCTTAAGTCCACACCACACCCCGTGTAATCTTTCCTACAAAATTTTTCTCAGTATAATTGAATCCGCAGCCGGGCTCAACGCAGCCTCGTAATGTGCGCAATTAAACTAGCCACTTTTCGACGAAAAATAAAAAGTGGCAGCCTTTAGACTCAAAAGGAGTGAATTTCCGGCAGGATTAGCTCAAAGTCGCGCTTCTCAAGATAAACAACCTTTTAATGAGCCACGCGGCGCTGTGCAAAGGGACGGTAATTTCACGAAGCCACGAGGCGGAAGGACGCCAGACTTACTTAGCTCCCCAGACTGGCCGGGATTGATTTCCGTCCGGACCATTCCCTCGGGGTCATTACCCACGCGCTAAAAGCCGAGACGCTGACCGCGCGAAATTTAATCTGCCGCAGCGAGCGCATAGCGGAATTTTCCTTTGACACGCCGCCTACCCCGGAGCGCGCGCCGATGCAAATTTCGACGAGGCGGAATTTCTAGGGGTGGCGAACTCCGAGATGCGTCGGATCCATGCGGGTTTATTATATGTGGATCTCTCGATGGGGTTGATGCGCGAAACAAAGCGAATGGAATTCTCGGTTTAGTTTCTTATTTCGCTCGCCGATGGATTTTTAAAGAAAAATATATGTGCTCCTTTGTGTTTTAGCTTTTTTGCTTTCTCACTGAGGAAGGCTTTGTATATAATAGTAAAAAAAAAATAAAATTTATAGGATAAACTAAATAGGAACAAATAAATAGGATAACATTTTTCAATCCATTTTTCTCTTACACTGATTAGGAGAGTACCAGGCGACCAGTAACCAGGATCACGGATTTTGTTGAAACTTTGAGGACTGTTTTAAGGCCTAGAAAGTCACTCAATAAATCAATCGAAAGAAGAAGGAACGACCAACAATTTGAGAGGTTTTGCGTTAAAAAATCTTTGTTGGTTCAAAAATTATGTACAGTTGAATGAGTATAGAAAATAACGTGGCATTGCTTTACACTCAAATATTGTATGGTTTTCTACACTCATATTCAACTGTACATAATTTTTGAACAAACAAAGATTTTTTAATGTAAAACCTCTCAAATTTTTGGTCGTTCTCTCTTCTTTTGATTGATTTTTTGAGTGACTTTCTAGGCCTTATGGGAGCAGACTTATCGTCAAATAATTAAATACAACGTTTTAGAGAAAAATAATTTTAGGAGGCTACTGTGCCGAAAATTTTGAGCGTTAGACCCTAATAATCTGACTTTCTTCATATTTTCATATAAGAAAACAGTCCTCAAAGTTTCAACAAAATCCGTGATCCGGAGGTCTGGTACTCTCCTAGTGAGAGAAAAATTTGGTAATTTTAAGTAAATATTTATTAGTACTTGTTAAATATTTCTTTGAATCAAGTAATTATTTTTTTAAAACTACTAAATTTATTTAGAAACAAATAAATTCATTTAGTTTTAAAGAAATATTTAGTGGCTTCAAAAAAATATTTAACAAGTACTATTGAAGTAAATATTCATTTAAAATTACCAATTTTTTTTTTCAGTGTAGAGTTTTGAATGAAATGACTTGAAATTGAAATTATATAATATTTTTTGCACCATTACGGAGGGCACCACAAAGCAATTTTTTAAAGACTTATTTTAGGTTTCAACAATGAAGAAAATATCGAAAATATTGAAGATTCCTAATTATAGTAGGTTTTACATCCCTTTAATTGTTATTTTCAACTTTTCAATTTCTAATTTTTAACTTTTAATTTACACTTTCTAGCTTTTCAATTTTGACCTTCCAATTTCCAATCTCTAATACTCATATACAGTTTTTAAAGTTTCACGCACACGTGCCATTTTTTATTTTGTCGAGAAATTATATCCAGTTCTAGCGCGAAGTTTGTTACAATTTCGTAGAGTCTGTTGCGCTTCTTAAACAGCTTTTAGTTTTTCGGCAAACAAGCTTTAGTAAACACGTGAAATAAACTTTTCGGAGGCTGGCAATTTAGAAGGTGAAACTTTTCGCACTAAATTTATTACGGTTCGCCGCGGTGCACTTAAAGTTTCGCGTCTTATTATTTTCTCAAACTCAATTTTGAAATTTTATATCAATTAACAATTTCAATAACATCACAATTACAAATTTAATTTCAAATATATAGATATAATTTCTGCCCGAGTTTACGAAATAAATAATCACTCTTAGAGAAACCATTCAAAGAGCATGAATAAACAATGGCCTTTTTTAAATGATATCTCACTTTTCTGCACAATTTTATTAAAATTAAATTTTCAAAAAAAAAAAACAGTAAAAAAATGTAAATGTCCCGGAAAACCACGGATAGAGTCAACAATCCTTTTTCTAAAATTAATTTTGTCTTTTGACTACATTATAAATCAGGCAATCTTCCTTTAATATCCAACAGTGGATCTTCGATAATCCATTTTGAATTTTTTTTTTCAGCACTCCATGCGCTTCAATCTCCTCGGAATATCCTCCTTAGAAGCTCGCTAAACCGGATTTTATCGAAATTTTATAAACTTATTCCCCTGAAAAATTGTCGATCGCAGTGTCAGAGTGGCTTTTGTGCCCTCGACTTCTCACTTTGCCGCTTTGGTCGTCTGCGCACTCTTAATACTTCGATTATTCTACCTCCGTAAGCTCGAAAACCGACACAACACCACTTAAACCCTCCTCCCCTCATTTCCCTATACCTACACTTCTCACGATTTTTTAAAGCGGACTTTTTATTTTTCCGCCATCGTTGGACCTCGTCAATTAAGCCGCCTAAATCGAGAGACTCGGCGACGAAATGTCAAACATTAAAATTTTGCATGTAGAGAAAAGAACAGTTTCTTTTACGAGGTTTAAAATGAACGAAGCTGCAATTATTTTTGACAAATTAATTATGTTTTTCCGTTAAAAATAGTAATAATAAAATAAATATTAAAAATCAAATAAATACTCCTTTAGTTAAATTGAATCAAAGTCTTAATTCTCTAAATTAGTGTGTCTTGCCATACTCGTCTGTTTCTACTTCCCTTTGCGAAGTACACTCGACTGAAATAAATTCTTATAATTTAATTTTGAAAACGTTCCGCAAGAATTTATTTTGGTCCACAAAATCCTCTCTTAAAAAAGTGACGGCAGGATGTTGCGAAACATTTTAAAGCGCGATTTGATTAACGCACGGACATATCCGGGTTAAATGGCGCTAAATTTAAAAATCTTACCTCTTAAAATACGAATAAAAAAGAGGACGCTCAAAATGCGTTGGATTTTGCTGTAGTAAAATAAAAATAAAGAAGAATACCCAATTTTTGTGCACTAGCTTTCACACGCGAAATTTTCAACGGCCAGTGTAACACTGCCATTTCTGCAATTCGTCGCTATTCAGTCAAGGAGCACTAGACATTGGCATAATCTGCCATTGTGTAAAGTTCTGAAACAGCAAAACTTCGGTTTAACGATACTTCGATAATTGACTGGGAACTTTGTCCGGCGATAGTGGCAGTGTAGTGGGAACAATGCGAAGGGTACAAGTGAATTTCTAAAATTAAGCCCGTTACAGTAAGCTCCGTCTAAACTTCGCGATTGCTTGTAAAAACATCCGAAAGACGTAGACGGCTATTTTACCTCGATTGGCTGCACCAGTGTCTCGAGGATTCTGAAGAGTTCATTACACTGGGAGAAGAAGAAATCTAAATTACTTTACGACAAATTTGATAGTAATTACTCAAAAACTGTATTGAGGGGGTTATCCCGTGTGACGGCCATTTTTGAGGAGTTTTTGGAATTTTTTAACTTAAAAATGAAAAAATACTGAGCTTTAAAATTTATACTATATATTGATGTACTATTCAAGTATATGTATGAATTTTTTCAGATAAAAATAATAGTAGAAACTCGAGTGAGGCAGCTACTCGAATGGCACCTGCGTCAGACTGAGATAGCAAAATTGTGTCCATGATTCCGGATAATTGGCTCATCTGAAATGAAAATTTCAGAGAACTCGTCAATAACAATATTATTAACAACAATTTTAAGTTTTGTATAAAAAAGGAAAATACCATGTTGTATATATTATTTATTTATCTGTACTCTATAATACTTCCAGACCTGATGAGGATGAGGAAATAACTTATCAAAACGTCGTTTTTTTAAATAAGAAAGTAACTCAAAAGGACAATCGTATAATATTTCTTTAATAAAAAACAAAAAACAAAAATAAAACAGAAAATGAAGAAAAAACTGTCAAGAATAGGATTCAAATGTTGACTCAAAATAGCAGTGAAAGTATCGATATAGTGCTGGTCAGCAGCGAATTTCTCACTTCGCATACCAACACCTGTTACCACGCTGCGCCGAATTACGCGCAGTACAGTCACGCGCGCGGTCGGTTAGAAACGAATAAGTCCCGACATTCCGCCGGTCAGGCTCTTCCCTGCGACGACGTGCCAGTGGTACGAAATAATAAAATGTCCACCGGCCGATCGGACGTCGCGCGCCTGCATAAGCAATCGCGGGCGCCGGCGAGACTTTTCGAGCTTTTTCCACCGCCCGGCCCGGGGAGCTTTCTAAGCGGGTCTCAGCGGGTCGTCGAGATAAAAGTTCGTCCCGTGTTCTTCATGGAAATTCGCGGGCTTCCTATGCTTTCTTTCGATGCACCGGCAGGACCTTATAAACCCTCTTATTTCGAGGAATATCTTTCCGCGCGATTCTGCGGGTGAAGCTGTAAAGCTTCGTCTAGATTTTATTTAGATTTTATCGCAAGACTATCTCCCTTTACTTCTTTTTTTTTTGTAAGTGTTAATTTTTTGATTCATGCAAATCATTGTTCTGATAATAAATGAAAAATTAAATTTATTAAAAACGTAGAGTTAGTTTTCATGATTATTTGCAGAAAAGCTCCAGTGAACATAGCTACTAATAAATGTATAAAAAAATGTATAATACTAATAAAGAATATTTATTCTTGTATAAATAAATTAGAAGTGCTCATTATAATAAATTGATACAAATCTAAAGCAGAAACAGTTAGTAAAAAAAATATGTAACAAGTCAGAAACTACACTATTTATTTAATAGGGTGACTGATAAAAAGAACACGTTGGGGGAATCATATTTAATTATTCAAAAAAAAAACACACATTAAACTTTTGGACTTAGCAGCACTTCTAAGGGGGGAGCAGTCCATGCTCTTCAATAATAACTAAAGTTTGCCAAGTGTCAATCAATCGTTCAAACAGACGACCCTCTTTACTGTGTATTTAACGAAACTTGACTATGTGACAGGATCGTTTAAATTTTCTACTTGCAAATTTTCATAGTTTATCACTATTATTTAGAGATGCAGAATCTCTATGAGAAAGCATTGTGCAAGTGCAGCTGACAACGTTTTTTATTTATTTTTCTTTTTTTTTTAGAGAATGAGGGACGGGAGGAAGAAGAAAAAATGAGGTTTGAAAGGTAAACGCGAAATTTCTATCGCTGGCCATTTGCGGAGGAGCTTGCAGCTTGAGAGTGGAACGGTGAAATACGGCTGTCTCGCCGGCAGTTTGGAGACGACTTTATTACCTGCATTTTCGAAGCAAGACTTTTTTACACGCCCTCTAGAAATACGAGCGTCTCGTATGCTCCTATGCGCCGGCATGACTTTTCCGCTTGAGTTCGGAAAATGTGAAAATCGTAAAACCGATCTGTATAAATAAGTTTCAAAGTATTTATACTTTCACTATTCTTGTAGTTCTACTGTTCTTAGCTAATTAGAAATATATTAATATTTTCATTTCATTTTTATACTTTATTAATAAATTCGAAACACTATTGAAGGAAGCGTTACTAGCGTTTTATTAATTATCCTTGTATGATTTAGTTATTAATTCTTTTAATTTTAGTTAAAAATGTAGTATAATGGGTACAAACCCGTGAATTTATAAAATCAAATAAAAATAAAATAAAATAAATTCTTATACTTTGGAGAAAAAATTAAGTGTATTTTACTGCAGTATAATATCGACTATACTAACATACCTATTATAGTATAGTAGTATAGTCTCCATGATTATTTTAACATTTTTTGTAGCGAGCTTTTGAATCTGGTAGGTCACTTTGACGTCAAATACACTATACCTTGAGCTACAATATAGAAGAAAATGTAAAAATAAAATTTCTTAATCATCCGTATTAATAATATTTAAAGAAAAAAATAAATAAAAAAGGAAAAATCAGTAACGTATGGTTCTCTCTATGAGCCCCTCCTAATCGAGCTTTTATGCGAAATTTATTTATTATTAATTTTTTTTTTAAATTACTACGCTGTATAAATATTTAGATACAACTTTTAGAAAGATATTTAATACTATCCTTTCAACATTTGTTTATAAAGCGCAAGTCCGAAAAAATCCTGAAAGCTCCACATTCAAATCAAATAAATTCACCTCTGAATTCTGCAAAGTTAATCTGCATAAGTAAAAGGCTTGAATATCTTTGTGTACCAATGGAATGGCTATTCGTTTACGTGCCGAAGAACCTTTTGCGATTCTCAATGCGAGGGCGTGGCAACTATGAAAAAAGCTTTAATATAAGTATAAAGCGAATCGAGCTGCAGTGGTTTGCCAAGTTTCTATTAAGCGAGTAGCCTTCTTTCTCCTCTCCCTGTTCGCGCGTGAAATTTCAACTGAAATCCCCGCTCGGCAGACGAACGAAGGGGAAAGTGCCAGAAAAAAAGGAAGAAACAGCTGGTACTTCAGCCGAGACTAGTGCTTGATGCAACATGCATCGGGAGGTTCTTCCTTCCTTACTTAAATAAAGGAATAGCATCGAAGAACGTTGCTATAAGCACAAATAGAAGTAAAAGAAGCTAAATGGCTGCAATTCAATTTGAGTAGACTTCGACAAAAGATGTTTGCATTTTTAATGTACTGGCAATTGACATCTCTTACGAAAAAATTTCATAGATTTCAAGCAGAATTTGGAAAACAATTTCTGAAAATTCAATTCTGCAGAATTTAAGGAAATAACTGTGAGTATAAACTTCTCGTAAAATTGTTGGATTTGAGCTTTTTCTGTTACCCATTAATTTATTTACTTGAGAAATATACGGATTAAAATTCCATTTACATAAGAGTAACAAGATTATTTGGGTAAAATTTAAATTTAAATGTAGGTAAAAAATTCTGTTATTTTCATAATTCATAGATATTTCTATTTGATCTAATAATCGTATTGTCATATTGTTTCGTCTTTTCATCTTCTTAAATTTTTAAGATATAGATTATATCTTATGTAGATAGATATATAAAAAAAAATAGAAAATGAAACAAATAGGTAACAGAAAATATTTTTATTTTAATAGCGAAATAATAGTTTCACGCGCGAGCGAAGCAAGGAAACACAAAATACAAAGCGAAGTGCATATACATAAAAGTTGGAAACTGTTAAAGCTCGCAAACGGGAAACTTATTTATGAAATAAACCAGCAAATAAAAATTGAAGTAATTCCACGAAATGGATACGCGTACTAGAGATCTGACGTCAATAGTCCATGAAAACCGTAGCAAAATCTCACGGCAATCCTTCCCTTCTGGCGGGAGGAAGAGGCGTTCACGTGCACAATAAGGCTAAAATATTGCGTTCCGGGAATCATCGATATTATTTCTGTCGGTTTTCCTTCGCTGCGAAAAATGACGATGGGAGGAGCAGACGAAGCGTGCACTCGGCTTATTGCGAATAGACATTGTAATCTAATATATCTACTTTTCTCGCCGACTCGCGTGGGTGACTTAACTTCACCATATTTTAAAATGTAATTTTGACGGGCAAAAGTATAGAACCTATCTCTTTTGTTTTTTTGCAACTTTTTTATTCTGTTCTCTTTGATGTCGTTTATAAATAAACCTTGTAGTATTAATTGGCATTTTGCATGGAAAATTCCATTAGATAACACATGACAAAACTATAGATAATTTCTCCCAGAGAAAAGAAAGATTTATTTTGAAATTCACACTTCTTTTTCGATTGGAGACTCAGAAGTACACGGAAAAAAATTTCTTATAAACTTAATTTACTTCAATCAAGAACCGATTTGTTTGTAGGTGCAAATTTTTTTTCTATATAAATAACTTCGTGATGTTAAATAAAAAAATTTTCTTTTTTTTA
>JAWWEP010056444.1:0-10461 GCA_035582995.1 Sycophila quercilanae | reverse complement strand
ATTTGACAATATTGTAGGTTTAAGTCATATATGTTAAATATTCATACCCACAAGCTTTTTAGTCATTTTATCACAATCTATTCATTTTTAATGTTGATTGGAGCTTAGATCAGTGCTAAAAATCGTGTTAAATCTTTTTCTACTATTAAAAGCTAGATGCATAATTTTTTTTCTGACGATTCATTCGAAACATTCATCGTTATAGGTGTAAAATATGAATTTTTATCAACATTTCATCATTATTTTATGTTACTTTAATTTTTTTGGTGCTGATAAACATCTAGATCCATTCCAAAACCTTTGCAGCTACTTTGGTACTTAAAAAAGGTATGCTCATGAATTTTGTTGTGTATCGTATCCGGATCAAAGTCTCGATTTTCTTAATTTAAAGGCTTTAATTGCTTATATGTTAGTTATAACATGTGTATATGACTTTAGAAATATTTTTAATGAAAAGTTGAGAAAATTTTACAAAAAAAAAAACTATATTTCTGTCTATAGTGAAAAATGCTCCCCTGAGGAGGTAGACATTAATGAATTTATGTAAAAAACTCAAAAATTGTCAATGTTGCCATCTTAGACCACCAAGAATTTATATAGTATAAAGTAATTTAAAAATCTAAAAAAATTCAGGGTGGTTCCAAACATCGAAAAGAACATTTCTTACAAAGTTATAAGAAAATCTATTTTTTGACCACTCGATTTGACAGAGAACCACCCATATACATAAAAACAAAAAAAAAACGAATGAACCGGGTTTCATTAAAATCGAATAATAAGATTCTGAGATATGACATGATACATACAAACACACACACACACACACACACACACACACACACACACACACATACAGATATTTTCGAAAAACATAAAATGATCCAAAAACATTCAAAACGAATTTCTAACATGTTTTTAGAAAAACTTTTTTTTACTATTACAAAGCTTCCTGTGTGAGGAAGCAAAATTTAATTTTCTGTAATTTTTTATAAAACCTCTCTAGCAAAAAATTGTAAGAAAAAAAATTGTTTTAAAAAATTCTCACCTTACCTTTTTCTTGAAATATTTGTGAATTGTTTTACTCTACCCTTCCCCATTGAAAAGAACTTATAAAACCTTATAAAGTACGTCAAAATCCGACTGCTTCTATGAGGTTTTTGCAACATTTTTGTTATAAATTTATCAGGTTTTATAAGTTCCTTTCCACAGGGTTAATAGAGTGAAAAGACTGGAACTCCTTGCCTGTAACATCCATTAGTCCTATTGCACCATTCAAACATTCTCTTCGATCGTTCACATATAGGGTTATTGTAAGTTTAGTTGTAAGTTTACATTATTTTGTTAGTTGAATATTATCCTTAAGTTTTTTCATTTCTGTATTTAAGGACTATATAGTCCGTAGAAATATTTAAATAAATAAATAAATTGTTTAAATTGAAAATTTAAAACTTTATTTTTATTCTACAAATTATATTTAAGATGACTTCTGTCAATAACTCAGTACTTATAATACCACTTATTTATATAAGTGGTGTCATAATTTATTCGATCACGTACCACACCAGGTAACTTGAACTTGCATCATTTTCTTTTATTTCTAAAAATAAAAATAATTAATTAACTATGTATATTAGAGTTACTTTTTACTTACCTTAAGCTAGAGTACGATTGAGCCAGATGCAGTATACGGTGATTAGCATAGATCGAAATATTACAGTTACTTACAGAGATATTAGAAAGAACAAGCCAGTCCTGACTTCTGAGCTGCTTGGTTATCGCAAAAAAGGATAGCAATATTTGCAAAGTAACATGGAGTCCTGGTGTTCACAACGCTATAGTAATTTGCAGGAAGCTTCATAAAGGTGACTTTCCTGATAGATAGTTCTTATTAGCTCCTCCGCCCAATATTTACAGATGTCGCTTAGTTCGCTTTCTCGGTATAGAAAACAAAGAAAATCTAACATAGCTTATGCATGCCTTTGTCTAACTGCCAGCATCGCATTGATTTGCGGTGTTGGACAATACAAAGTGAGAGGAAACAGGAAAGAGGTTGAATTAATATAAGCTAAAGTTACTTATAACTTTTCAGTCATTTTCAGATGTAATTACTGGTTTCGTTCAATGATGTGTAGTGGTATTAAAAGATACGATGAGGGTACTTTCTACTTTATCAACTAGTGATAAAAATGATTTCGGTCAATATGTGTGGTTCTACATTGTACTATTCGATAATTGACTGTTATTAATGGGATTAATGCATTAATTTAACAAATTGACAATTTTTTTTAAATGTTGGTATTTTAATCGAATTTTTTCATAACCATCATGATTTATAAAAACGAAGTATTTTTCTTCCATCAACTCCCGTATGGTCTAGTGGCTAGGATACCTGGCTTTCACCCAGGAGGCTCGGGTTCGATTCCCGGTACGGGAATTTTTTTGTTTTTTAACCAAAATTTGAACAAATTTATCATGCAAGGTCTTTCTGAGTTATTTTTGACTTTACGCATAAAATTTAACCAAGATATATTGATAGACACTTCAGAAATCAACGGAATCTTCGGATGTCTTTGTCAATCTTTGGAAAGCTTGGGTATCTTTAAAAATCTTTAGATGTCTTTGGAAATCTTTAGATTTCTTTTGAAATATTTGGATGTCTTTGGAAATCTTTGGATGTCTTTGGAAATCTTTGGATGCCTGTGGAAATCTTTGGACACTTTTATCATGTTTTATTTGAATTGTAATCTGAAAAAAGAACGAATATTATATAGTAGCTTCGTTAATTTATTTATTTATCTATTTACATTACGAAGTAAATAAAAAAGTTAAACAGTACATTACATTACAAAGTAAAATAAGACCATTCCTAAATATTTATATTTTTCTACTCTTTTTATCTTTTCATTATTTATCATTATTGTTAGTTTTTTTGGAACACTGTCACAGTAATTACCAAAGATAATATAAACTGTTTTATTTATATTTAACGTTAATTTATTTAAAGCTTCTTTCCAACTTTTACCTATAATAGACAGTATTACAGTATCATCCACATATGATACTATATTGTTCTGACATATTTATTAATAACTCCTTTATATATATTATGAAAAGTAAAGGTTCTAAAATTGTACCTTGCGGGACTCCAATATTTATATTTCTGAAATCACTACTATTTTGCCCTACTCTAACCTTTTGTTTCCTATCATTAAGGTAATTTTTTATTAGATCATTGGCTTTTCCCCTTATTCCATATGCATTTAACTTATACGGATGATGTCATGATTGACAGTATCAAAAGCTTTGGCTAAATCGATGAAAGTTACAGCCATTGGATTACTTGTATCTAAGTTTTCATATATATATATTTGTTATATAACTCGTTTAGTTCCTTTATTTTTAATAAAACCAAATTGTTTTGGACTCAAAATTTTACTCTTTGTAATGAAGTCAAACAATCTATTATAAATAATTTTCTCAAATATTTTAGCAATATTTGAAATTAGTGATATTGGTCTATAGTTTTCAATTATTTGTTTTTTACCAGACTTAAAAATTGGAATTACTTCAGCAACTTTTAATGCATCTGGCCATATCGATTTTTCTATGCATTTATTAAATATATTTACTAACGTGTTACTTATATGACTAGATATTATTTTAAATGTTTTGGCACTTATTTTATCTACCCCCCCCCCCCCCCATTTTTGTTTTTTAAATTGTCTGTACTTCCAAATTGTGTGTAGGTTTAGGAAAATTGATTGCGTATTTATTTTTGGTAATTTGATTGATTCATTGTTTGGTACTTTTATCTTTTTACTCATTTTTAAATGAATTATAAATTATGCAATAGCTGGGTTATTCAAAGTGGATTAATTTAAAAAATTGTCTCTGAACTTGTTATTTCACTATCGATTCCAGAAACCGTTGATTGATTATAATACTTTATGACGTTTTTATGATAACATAATTTCCTTTTAATACTATTTGTGTTAATATTATAGTAGCGTTGCAACACTTCTTTAGTAGTGATCAGACTGGAAGACTGTATCTGCCATAGCCATGTATTTTTAATTATAAAATATTTAATTTATTTATATTATGTTCGATTAATCTGGAAGTCTATTGTACAAGAAATGGCAGTAAAGATAGAAAAGCCTGCTTTCTCTAGATATATATATTATTATGGAAAAGTAATTGGCCTTTCCCCTTTTACTTTTGATAATAATGGAATTTTTAAAGTCTCCAAATTGGGATGTGTCTACAATGTGTTTTTAATAGCAATGAGCACTTATGGTTTTTTGAAAGCTTTAGAAAGTAGATTCCAGATACAATATCCCAAAGAAACTAAATTTGGCATCATAATCGACGCTATTGGTATAACATTGAAATATGGTGCAATTGTGAGTCTCTGGTTTCTTTTAGGATTTCGACAGAACAGTTTAAAGAAGCTTTTTGAGTTTTTGGGATTTGTGGAAAGAAGGTCAATTATACTTTATCAAGATAGCTGGCCAGTGAAGTTAACAAATAATTGGCGAAATTTTACATGCAATTTGTTACTAGTCATTTTTTTGTTTACCTTTTCACAAGTTTATGCAATTTTGATAGAAAAATTATATAAGAATTATCCAAAGCGCAGCACCGAGTGGATCATCTACTCTTTCTTTGAGATTGTCATGTACATTTTTATGATTATCTTCATTGAGGTATTAGCATATTTTTCGTCGCACTATAGCTGTTTAAATAAGAAGTTAAGTAATCTTTTGCAAAATGAAAGCAACATATCAGTCTTGGAAAGACACATGCACTCGATCGCTTGCCTTCATGATGGCTTGGGTACTGTGGTTGAAACCTTTGTTAACTTCTTTAGTTTTCCAATGCTTTTAATATTTACGGTCATGTTCGTCCAGCTTTGCATTGATCTGCATCTACTTTATAATTTCAACAAGTACGTAGATAATTGGAATAACAAACATCTAAACGCATTTATTACTCAACTTTTTAATCTTGGTAGTAGATTAACTGTAGTATACTTTATCTGCAATGTCACTGAAGCAACTTGCTCCGAAGTAAGTACTGATCATATTTAATAAAAAGATTTATTGTTTTTTCTCAAAGAGAAATAGTAATTATTTTTTAGGCGAGACGAACTATATGCATTTTGAACAAAAGTTGTAACAGGCGTTGCCAAGATTTAAAAACTTTTAAAAATCTGGTATGTTAATAAAATGAAATCGTCGCTCCCAACGAAGAAAAAGCAGATTTCAAAAAATGCCGATTTTAATTTGCCATTTTTAAAGCACTAAAGAAAAGTAAACTTTTCCAAAACCTGATAAACTTGAGGTATCATTGGTACGATACCCTAAGTTTATCAGGTTTTGCAAGAGTTTACTTTTCTCTAGTGCTTTAAAAATGGCAAATTAAAATCGGCATTATTTGAAATGTGCTTTTTCTTCGTTGGGAGCGACGAAATGATGATAAATATGTTATTTCTAATCCTTATAATGAACACCACATTTTTGTTTATAGATTAAAGTGACTGTGTTGCAGCTTCATCAACGAAAACTAAAAGTTTCTTTACTCGGATTGCTTGATGTCGATTGCTATATATTGGGCAGAGTAAATATTACAATTCTTATTACTTTGGAATCACATTAATCCCTTTTTCTATCTAAATATCTTTTGTACAATTATTTTTACAGTTTACCAGTTCTCTCGTAATGTACATTGTATTTATGTTTCAACTGGATAGCTTAGTGAAATGAAAATATTTTCGAAATTTGTGATATAATTTTCTCTGCATAAACTATAATTATTTACATTAAGGCACATTAAACTAATCTTTCAGATATATAACCAGCCTACTTGAATTATAGTTTCCGTTGAACTGAAAGTTGTCAAAAAAATATTTCTGGACAATTATAAATCGAATGTGTGAACCTTCGTCATGAATTCATTTTTTTGTTTGCGGATAATAATAATGAACTCACTAACTCTTATTCAATCAGTTTCTTTCTCATGGCAAGTGTATATCAAATGGTGATTACACATGAATACATTACCACGAGGAAACTTTATAATAACTTAAAGAATGTTTTTAATTTTGACGGGTACATATGCACCAGTATGATGATAGACCTTTTACTCCTTTAATTTTATAAGTAATTGTCTGCAGTAAACGTATGGCAAGATTATATGACTTATTAAAGCACGCTAATGAAAAAGAAAAGATTATTTGTTAATTTTCAGATTATCAGAAGCAATTTTTATATCGTAAGTTGAATTGATAAAGTATATTTGCCAAACACTCTTGTTCAGGAAATTTAAGTGAACAAATTGTAATTATAAAAAGGAACGGAAGAATATTATTAAATTTATGAAATATTTTCAAAAACCAAAACCAATTATTCTTTGAGTCATAAAATGTAATAGCTATATACATATTCTATAATTAATTCATTTTATTATTTCTTTATTTCACTGTAAACTGCCGTACTGTACTTTCAATTTCTATCTTAATAATAATAAAAAAATAATTCTATGAAATAAATAATAAATTCGTGCGAAGTTACACTTCGATGTAGAAAAAACGCGATAAGGCGGTCGATTCTGACATACCAGGTATTGCTTCCTCCACCTCTTCGATATGCACGTGAGCGCGACTAGTTGTACTAATACCGCGAGTGCGCGAGTTTTCCCGACAGTACAAGCGAGTCGCGCGTCGGAAAAGGCGACCTTGCCATTTGTTTCGTGATGTAAGTCTTACCGTTGTTCAGGTGCAAAATACTGGCTCTATTGTTCCTTTTAATTTTTGTTTGCCATTACATTCCTGTGACGTCTTTATTTATGGGTTTATTTGCATGAGCTTTTAGAGAGAAAGTAAAAAAACACTAAAAAAAAGAATTGGTTGCCCCAAATCGACGAACTTACATACTTATGATTATCTGCGACCATATAGATTGCAGATAAAATTGCCGATAATGGTATCTGCCAGGTGAAGTCCTCACGGAACCTATCAGGTACTCGTTATTAGTGTAACGATCACTTTGTGAAGAAGACCATTGTTTTTTTTTTTGGCGTGCTAATATGGATATTTGAGACAACAGTGTTTCAGAAGAGAGTATTAAAAGGAGAAAAAACAAATCGCTTCGCAGTTAGTTCTGCAGTCATTATTCGTGTGTGTGTGATCAAATAAATGTTATACCATATTTTTTTAATCGATCATAAATTTTGTAATGATTAAAACACTTATATGAAATTATAAATAAAAGAAGCATAAACATTCTTTGAATGTAAAACCATGAATTAGTTACGTACAATTAAAAAAGTGCAACATGTCAGGAATCAGCAATAAAGCTTATCAGCATGAGGTATTATAATATCAAAAAATATTAACCAAATTTTTTCTGAGGGATTGTGATTAATTTTGTTCTAAATATTTATTCATATTTATTTGGGTCCAGGACTTTGACCACATCGAGAACAACAGTCACATGGATGTACCGTGTGATATAGTCTCTGTTGAAAAGGTAATTAATTAATCAAACCACTAGTACAATCTTTATTATATTGTTACACTATTACGTACAGATTATATCGGTAAGATCGCAATCATCGTAATTTCGAGTAATATATTTATTGATTGAATTTTTATTTATTTAATCTTACAAACTTGATTTTTAAGAGCAAATAATATTCCTATAAATATAAGTAACACAGATTTATTATTTTACAAAAATTTGATTTTCAGAAGAAATCAACTGAAGAAAGTGAAATTAAAAATGAAAACATGCTCCAGAATTTTTTTAGGAGACACAGAAGATCGATAAATTTTTTTCGAGGAACTAGTCTACATGTCATTGCTTTGGGCTACTTCGCGTACGCCACTTATTTTTGTCTGACAAACAGTAAGAGCACATTTTCTTCGAAAGTTTTAAATAGTTAATAAAAATATATCTGAACATTTTTGTAGATAGACATTTAAATTTCAGAGGCTGAAAGGGATATCGATTGGTGCAAGGGCTATGGAATGTTGTTGTTACTTTACTGCTTCACGTATGTCAGATTATTTTATATTCATGGGATAAAAATAATTTGGCATAATCCTTTTCACCAATTATGTCGGCCTTGTGTTCGCTGGATTGGCAAATTTGAAAGCAGCAGGTAATTAATTAATAATAATAAATGTAAGAAATTCAATTGTTTGAAACATCTATTAATAATTATTTTGTTTTTATTATTAGAAGAATATGTGAAATCGTAACTTTCTTGGCAATTTTTGTTACCATCGCAATATTTTTGCTAGTCGATACCCGAAAAGATAGATCCAGATTAATCGGATTTTCTGGAGTGGTCATTATGATGGGTATGGGTTGGGTCTTTTCAAAACACCGAACACGAGTAAACAATTTAATTAAAATAAACTACAATTTTTTAATTACTATATTTTAACTTTGAAGTTAATATCTTTTTAGATTAATTGGAAGACGATAGGATGGGGCTTGGTAATGCAATTCGTCTTTGGTTTAATTGCCATTCGGTGGGACATTGGTCGGTTGTCATTCCAATGTCTATCGGAGAAGATAGCAACTTTCCTGGATTTTGCAAAAGATGGTGCTAAATTCATATTTTCAGAGGACCTTGTCAAGCGAGATATTTTTGCATTTACCGTTAGTCAAGATAAAAGCAACTTTTGTGACAATTGATTTTAAAATGTCTAATTTTTAATGTTTTGCAGGTACTGCCAGTACTGTTTTTCTTCAGTTTCGTAGTACAAATTTTGTACTACTGGGGAATTATGCAATACGTTATAAAACACGTCGGCTGGGCCTTGCACGTCATATTGGGTACAACCGTCTGTGAATCATTGCACGCTGCAACTACTCTATTTTTAGGAATGGTAAGTTTATTTTTTTTTAAATTTATTTCTTAAAATGTATGATCAGTTTTTTAACTTTTCAGCCTGAATCTTTTCTAGTTATCGAGCCTTACTTGAATACACTAACTGGCTCAGAAATACATGCAATTATGTGTTCATGTTTTGCTACTACTTCCGGTCAGTAATGCCCAAATTTCATAATCAAATAATTTTAAGTAAACTCAATGGAATTTTGAATAAAAATAAAAATATTATTTGCATTGCAGGAACTGTCATGGCAGCGTACATTTCGTTTGGCGCCCAACCGGTTCATCTTATAACAGCTACAGTCATGTCAGCCCCGGCTGGTCTCGTTTTTGCAAAACTGCTGTACCCAGAAACAAAAAAGAGCGCCACTACTTTTGAAAATGTAACGTTAAAGAAATCGTGAGTATAAATTTTATGGATTTATGTGCTGCATCTTTACGTTCTTATGTGCAGTGAGCATTATAACTCTTCAAAATTTGCGTTGAAACTGTCATTTATTTGTACACATTTATTTTATGCGATCATTTATTGCATTAATATCGTAAACTTCAGACAATTTTTATGCAGATAAAAAAAGTTTTCCGACTCTGACGCATAAAAAAAAAATATACTTGTGACATTCACTTTTTAGAGAAGAGACGAGTTTTATGGATGCAGCGACCAAAGGAGCGTTATCTGCCATTCCATTAGTGTTAGGCATCATTGCAAATATAATTGCATTTGTTTCTGCCGTAGCGTTTGTTAATGCTATTCTTGCATGGCTGGGTGGACTCGTAGGATTTCCGGATGTAACTTTTGAAGTAAGTTTTATAAAATGTAGTTAATTAAACGTTAATTCAGCGACTGCATAGAGCAGGAAAAAATGTATATTTTTTTTATTAGGAAAACGTAAGAATACTTCTCGAGCAGGAAAAACAACGTTACTGTATTTACGAGAAAAATAAAACATTTAATTGGATATAATTAATTATTGGCTAGTTTAATAAGCAATAATAAAATTGTACATTCCAAATTTTCAGCTGATCCTGGCCAAAGTCTTCATTCCCGTGAGTTACATCATGGGCGTTCCGTGGGAAGAGTGTGAAACCGTCGGCACATTGATCGGCCTAAAGACTATCGTCAACGAATTCGTGGCTTATCAAAAGCTCGGCAAGTTAAAAGATGCCGGTCAGCTGAGCCGACGGGCCGAGGCGATCGCCACCTTCGCGATCTGCGGATTCTCAAATCCCTCTTCATTGGGAATCATGATCGGTAGCCTTAGTACCATGGCTCCCGACAAGAGGAAAGACATCGTCTCCTCTGTTTTCCGGGCCGTCATAGGCGGATGCGCCGTTTGTTTCCTCACTGCCAGTATCGCCGGTAATTAATTTGTTTTTTTTTAGCCCTGATGACTTTTTCACGACTCTGTTTGCACTGATTTTAATTAATTTTTTTTTTGTTTATAAAAATTGAATGTTCCGACGTGGTTGGATCAACGAGGTTAAGGGGGGGTATGGTATAATGGGTTCAAAAAAAGCATTTTTTTGCGAATTTTTTTAATACAAAGTATACAAGTT
>JAWWEP010056402.1:0-10468 GCA_035582995.1 Sycophila quercilanae | reverse complement strand
CACCAATTGGCTAGAAAATCCCGTGGCAAGCAAATGACAAAGTAAAAAAATAAGATATTCATGGGTGCGCAATACAACAGGCCATGAGCATTAAAAGAACTTTTTGAATGTATTAATATTACATATTATATACGTGAAACAAGTATAAAAAGATCTGATTATTAAAAATTTAAAATAAATTTTTTACAGTCTATAAATAAGAAATTGTTTTTTAGTGAAATTAACTCAGGCTGGCCCCCTTAAGAACAAGCAGAAAAAAGCTCGAGCTCGAGGAAAAGCAGCGTTCAAATTGTGTAGTGTCGGGCTGAAATGTGAAATTAGGTATAGTTCATAATTTCATGCACTCTTTGTTTAAAAAAGATGGGGTCGTATTCTTTAGTCTAGTAAAAAAAATAGAATGCTAAAATATTAATTAAATAAAAAATTCTTGCTTAAAGTACTCACGAACTCGTTTACTCTAAGATCAGCCTATTCTGTATAGGTTCTACAGGAAAAGCATCAAGGCTGACCGATCCTTAGACGCGAATTTTTTTTAAGCATATGATTTTTCTTGGTGTACACAAATATTAAATGGTTTTTTTGTACGTTAACTCTGTAAGTTCCATTCAGTGGAATTTCACTACTTTCCAGTCCAGATCAGTTCATTTTCACTGGTTTGAACTAATCTGGACTGCAAAATAGCGAAAATACACTGAATTATAGTGAAATTCCACTGAATGGAATTTAGAGAGAAGGTACTTGGAACAGCAGGAAATTTCCTGATAAATATATTTATTATTGGAAGCTATCTTATCAATTAAATAATATAAAAAAATTATTACAGCTTTATGAACGGAACGATTCAATTATTTCGTTTATTTCTGAAGGAAGCTTCAAAACAATAATAATATTTATTTAAAATATTTTATATTATTTATCTTTTAAAGACCCATTTACGCCAATGCAATAAGTTTACGGCACTTATAACAAACACATATACGCACTGAAGGACATTTTCTAAAAATAGTGTATTTTGACTCCTGGTGACTCAAAAACATTTATGTAATGTTTTCTCGAAAACTTTTTTTCACCATTACGAAGCTTCCTGTAGGGGGCAGCAAATATGCATAAATGGGCAAATTGAAAGTAAAAAATCATAGGATATGTATCTAATACTACTTTTTAAAGTTTGTTTTAAACAAAAAAAGAGAAACGTGGAATAAAGTTCCTTTTTTTACATTTCGAACAATTTCGACGAACAACTGATTGAAATGTACCAAAGATACACGATAGTATACACAGATTCATTGGATGCGTTCCGAAAAAATTCGTATTAGATTAAACTTTACTTGGTAATTGAATTTCGAGCTTTAAAAACGAGATTTTTTTTGGATCATTTTACTTGCTAACAGATTGAAAAAGAGAAGTTGTATAAGTATCAAATGTGAATTATTATTTTTAAATGAAAAACGTTTATAGAAAAATTAGAGGAATTACTTTTTGGACGTCAGAAGCTTATGCAATTTTATGAAAAAATACATAAATAAATTTATTTTTCGCTGATAGTTCTAACTCAATATCCGGCGAAGGAAGTGAAAAATAATTCATTTAAAAAACTAAAGATTGAATTTTTGTTTATTAAATAGATGATGACTCGAACGTTCGTGGGAGTAGTAGAATTTGTAGGTTTGAAAAAATGATCAAGACCAACTAAATAGTTATAATTAACTTTGCCGACGTTTCGACGCTTTATTGATGAGCGTCCTCATCAGGGCTTTTTTTTTGTTAATTATTCAACTCATTTGAACTTGTACAAGTTTGCGAACGGAACGATGAGGAGTCAGAAAATTGTTTTTGACTTGGCTCTTGCCCATAGACGGACTAAAATGAGTTAAATAATTAACAAAAAAAAAAAAGCCCTGATGAGGACGCTCAACAATAAAGCGTCGAAACGTCGGCAAAATTAATTATAACTATTTGGTTCGTGTTGAACATTTTTTCAAACCTACAAAATCGAATTTTTGTCTTAAAATCATCGTCGTAAAAATACAAATCTTAATTTCTAGTATAAAACCAAATTTTTTAATGTAAAATCAATAAATTACGCAGTAATCTATCAAACATGCAAGCATTAGACGAAAAAAAAAAATGATTCCAGTCATACATTGCTACCTTCCGGTATGAATAATTTAGCCCATAATTTTATTTACCAAGGCATCAATCAGAGAGGCGCTAAAATACTCGCGCGCTCTCATCACAAATGCAAAAGCGAAAAGTACATTCATCTTGCCGAGTCGTGGAAAAATATGGAATTCACAGTGCGACTGCGAAATCTCCGCTGTGCAAAGTGTACGGTGCTCACCCCGGCCCTCTCCCCCTTTTTTTTTTATTTTTTTTCACCCCAAGCCTCGGCCGATCGCTCGCAAATCGTCCACTCGCAACATACTCGAAAATTAATTTCGCGCTGCCGCGCGCAACCGTATTGGACTGTCAATATTTCTCGTGCAAACTCGCGGCCGCCATGACAGCGATATTTTTCTTCCGCTCGCTTTTTCGTCCCTGCGAGCTTGCGAGAGCTTGCAGTCCGCCTGTCGCGCGGAAAGGCAACAATATCGGCTTGAACAAATACGCGCCTTAATTTTGATGGACGTCCTCTCCTTTCTCCGTTTGCACTCTTGCTCGGTGAAGTTGAAAAAAAAAAAAATAATAATAATAATAAAAAAGTAGAGGAGGAACGAGGGCGAGCTTCGCCTTACGCGTGGAGTTATGCGTCCGCATCCGGGAACTTGCGACGTCGTTTGAGCTTTGAGACGTGGATTTTTCTTGTTTTCCCTGCCATCTGCTTGTCTACCGTCTTCAGCTGATTTTAATTGGCGCCGCGCGTCTTTATGGTATTTAGAAAAAATTTTGCGGGGGGAGGTGGAGAAGTTTTTTATCCGTTTGAGGAGTTCGGAAGGCACTTGATTAATCCCGGAATTTACTCGACAACGATAAGAGCAAATGTTTATTTTAATTTTCGTCGAAGAAGTTTTCTATTGGCTAAATAATTTAAAGCAATATTGCACTTTTGAAGTATTACTTTGTAATTTAAAAAAGATGTAGGATATTCTTTGCGTAATTAAGAACATTCTTCGTTATTATTTATCATTTATTTTTTGAATTCTCATAAATTAAAAACTTGACTTCCTTTTAGAATTTTATTGAATATACATATTTTTCAAATAAAATGGTTAATTTTCTTTTTCGTTAATAAATATTATTTACAGTTAGAAGTGTGAATGACATTGAAAGGTACACCCACCTAAAAGAAATTCTTGTGGAACATTTTGGTAATTTTCAAAAAGAAGATTCTATTTTGTATTTTTTTTTATCTTTACTTTATCTTTTTATTTACAATTTCGAGTTTATAGGTGCGTAAAAGATAAAGTAAAAATCGAATCATCGTTTTAAAAATGTCTAAAATATTCCACAAGAATTATTTTCTAAAAATTTATTAAAAATTTTTTATTGCGCATCTTACTACACTCGTCTGTTTCTACTTACCGCAAATTCAAGTATCGAATATAAACTATCAAAGGTATAAGTACTCATTAAATTTGCCTTTGAAGAGTGTGCAATAATATTTTTTTAAATCATTTAAAGTACAGAGGAAGTCCATTAGACTTTTCATTTATTGGCTGCATTTGTGACAGAAAGAAGCTTCTCCCTTTGACTTAACTCTGATATACTATTAAATACTTCTAAATCATAATTCATTCTTACCCTGAAATATACTACTTCCAGATTAAGCAGAATGATAAATTGACTTACAGTTGCGCTAAAAACTAATCTCAGAGACAAAAAAAAATCTCATCCGAGTTTTCACACCATTTTTAAAAGCGAGCTGATTCAAAAGCTCCGGGCACCGCGAGCAGCGGTATAAATTCCACAACAGCAATTCCTTAATGAACTTTTTTAATTGGCTAATTAATAATCAGTGCTAATTAAAAGAAAATTAAAAATTGGTCATTTAATTTGCCCCGGCGAGGCGCCCCCCCCCCCCCCCCGATTCGACGGAACAAAAAAACTTCGCGCGTTAGATCGCGCCCGGGATTGGAAAGAAAAGGGAAACTCACCGAAGTTTCCCCCGGAGGCATTCGAGTCTACTCTCCTCTCAGTTCCTCACTCGGCATCATTCGGAACTTGGCGATTTTCGAAGTTAATAAATCTCCCCTTACTTTTACGTCGCCCCCGTTGTGGAGACGGAGTGGCGAACTTTTTTTTCCTCTTTCTTTTTTTTTACGCCTCGCCCGGGCGCGGGAAACATTTTCGAGACAGACTCCGAAAAAGTTTTTCGTCCGCGCGCGCTACTTAGGTTTTCGCCTGGTGTGTATAATACACACAGGGAGATCGGGCCGCGAACTTCCCGGAGAGCCGCTCCTTTAGCCCCGCGGCGCTTCGGCGTCGTTGGACGTCGGCGCGAGACAAAGGGGCGCGCGCCGCGCGTAGGGAAGGTGGAAAAAAGAAACACTTAGGAAAATTCTCGGCCGAGGGGCGGGGGAATGAAACGGGTTTATTTGGCCAGGAATTCCTTCAGCGAATAGATTAAACTCGAGACTCCTTTTTTTTACTCCTTGGTGTCGCCTGAAATTACTTCTTCGTATTTTTTTTTCGACGCCTGATGACTTTTATTCTTTAACTGGTAAAATCCTACGCGCTCTATTGTTTCGTAGCCTTTTTCATTGAATTTCAGGAAAATACTTTAATCGTCGATAGTCTTTCTACCTCGGAAGGACAGAGCTTCTATTTAATTTGTATTTTTTCTTTTCTACAATCTTATTAGGATGTAAATGATAAATTGGATTGCATTTTAATTTTTCAGGCTATAATTAATAACTAACTGTTATATTTAATACATCAATTATAAATTATTAATTACAAAACTTAAAAAGCTTGGCGTTTATTTCGTTGTTCTACTTAAAGATATTTAAATGAACAAAATGTTAAATTAAAATATGAAATTCTTATCGAAACGTTTTGAATTTTGGCACCAATTAAATGGAGCATAAAGCGCGCACTTTTTGAATAATTTAAAATTTAAAAACTAATGCTACTACACCGAGAGAAATGTTTAGTAAACATTACTATATTGCATAGAAAAATGGTTACAAACTGTCATTATGAAAAAAATTACCATACTGTATAGTAAAATTTTCCATAAATACAGTAAAGTTAAAATACTGTCTGGCAAAATTTACTATTTTTTTGGAAAATTTTACTATACAGTATGGTAATTATTTTCGTAATTCTGTAACCACTTTCCCATACAGTATAGTAATTTTTACGAGAAATATAATAATTTTTACTAAACATTTTTTTCAGCGTAAGAAGATTGAGCACTCTACGCGCGCCTCGTAGGAGTTTTTTTAGGCTAAAATGACAATCTTTCTCTCTCGACACTCAAATTTTTTCTCTAGAAAATCAAAAAATCAAACTCGAGTTCGAGATTCGAGATAGAAAAACCGATATCTCGTCTATTATTTTTAGAGTATAGTATATGGATTATTATTTTCCTCTTGTGCAACTTTGTGTGCAATTTTCTTACAAGCTAAAATCAATAAAATATGATTCATAAAAAAGCTCTCACTTCGATCACTTTTTTCCAAACGAACTACCCTCTTAGTCATAAAATGGAACGCGATTTTGTACCACTGTCTATCCACTTTTTCAAACATCCCGCACTGGTCGCTTACAATGAATAGATTACCAGCTCAGTTCGAGCCAAAGCGCTTTTACAACTGCGTACTGTTTTTTACCAGATCATATTTGAATTGAAGCGGGTTCGATGAAGCTCGGCAC
The DNA here is from genome assembly GCA_035582995.1 of Sycophila quercilanae. Classification (NCBI taxonomy): domain Eukaryota; kingdom Metazoa; phylum Arthropoda; class Insecta; order Hymenoptera; family Eurytomidae; genus Sycophila; species Sycophila quercilanae. Next base: position 4,651 of record JAWWEP010056402.1, on the reverse strand, counting down.
GGCGAAGCTCGTCTTCACTTCCCCTTTGCATGCGCGTAGTCGCGTGTAGATCACCGGATGGGGAATAAAACTAAAAATATCGCGAGAGACAAGCACCGTTTCCAATGGGCTTCAGGAACATTTTCGCAGGCGCTTGTACTGCGCGACGCGCTGAATAAGTTAGTGGCTCCTTGAAATCATGATAGATTCGGCCGGCGTGCACACGAGCTCGCCATAAAATCGTCGCAGGTGGACTTGGGAGGGTAGGGAGGGTGGGCGAGAAGAGACCGGTTTCGAGCGCGCGAATCACTTTTTAATAGTTAAGAACAAAGGAGGAGCGCACTTATTTTGCCTCCCCCGCCTAATAAAAGTCTTTTTACGAGGCGGCCTTTGAACTGCCTACGTTTTACATTGACACGAATGAAACGTATCTATTACGCGCTGAGAATATTTCGCCGATGCTGATAAATGATTGAGATGTATGTGTCGTAAGGAATTTTTGTTTTCTTTTTGTTTTTTAAATTTTATGCGATACTATGTATTTCGAGAAATTTGAACCTGCGTCTTACCACACTCGTATGTTTCTCCTTACACACATTTTAAGTAAAATTTATAATGTGACATTGTAATTTTTTTATGGACGATTTAAAAAAAATGGTTGTATATTATTTGTCGTGTAAACAATTGAAGGGTATATTAAATTGCTTCAATTCGTGTCTGACGGCACTCGTCTGTTTTCACTTACATACATTTTAAGTAATTTTGTTTGTAATTTTTTTATGAGTGATTTAAACAAAATTATTATATTATTTGTCGTGTAAACAACTGAAAGATATATTAAATTTTTTTAACTAGTGTCTTACTACACTCGTATATTTCCACTTACAAATATTTTAAGTAAAATTTATAATGTGACTTTGTAAATTTTTTTATGGACGATTTAAAAAAATGGTTATATATTATTTGTCGTATAAACAATTGAAAGGTATATTATATTTTTTCAACTATAGTGTCTTACGGCACTCGTCTGTTTTTTACTTACATACATTTTAAGTAATTTTGTTTGTAATTTTTTTATGGGTGATTAAAAAAAAAAAATTATATTATTTGTCGTGTAAACAATTAAAAGATATATTAAATTTTTTAACTGATGTCTTACCACACTTGATGTTTCTACTTACATATATTTTAGGTAGTATTATAAACTATTAAAATTGGAGTCTTTTTTCGATTTTTGGTATTCATTTAATATTCGAATATAACATACCATATGATAAATTAATCTTGATATTTCGATCGAATATTTTTACCTAAAAATTTATAATTAATCTAAATATTTGAGTAAATATTTGAGTAAATATTTGAGTAAATATTTGAGTAAATGCATGCTATTAATTTATTCCCTGCAATGCGATACAACCAAACTATTCCCTTTCCTAATACCTTTAGATTTATTTATTTAATTATTAATCCAGTTGAACTAACGAATATAAATAATGAACTATAATTCGAAATAAATCAGTAATTACGCAATAAGTTCAACACAATTTCTTATTGTTGTAAGAAAATATCAGAGAAGCAATATTTAGCATTTTATAGCACGGCATAAATAAAAGTTTTAAAATCAAAGTTTGAAAAAAAGAAAAAAAAATTACGCACGGTTTTTACGTCAGTCTTTTTTCTTACATCGGGAAAGTTAAATGAATTTTAATGACGCTTTTAGTCGGTTCGTTGTTTCCACTTTTATGGAACCTTTAAAAACCATCAGTCAAAATGGTTTATTCTCTATTCAATAAAAAAAAAGTCACAATAACGATTACTTTTAGAGTCAATTTTACAAACTGCAATTACGCAAAAATGTCGGGTTTTTTAAATTCTTTTTTATTTTTAAACGAAACCCACAACTTTTTAAAAGTCATCGAAATTACCAAAGTGACCGTAGCCATAAAAAAAAAGGTTCGAAGCCGCGAACGCTCGAAATGACAAATTATTTTACGCAACAATCCGTAAAACGAGCCGCGAGAGGGGAGGGACTTTATTCTTGAAATATTCGTTCGAATACACCGTATACCAGCCAGGAAATACATTTTAAGCGCGACGGCGGAAAGAAACCGCGCGAGGCGAAAATTTATCCGGGAGCAGGTAGAGGAATATAAGGAGACGAGGACAGAGAGCGCCGGGCGTTTTTCGCCGCGCTGATCGCGCGATCGCCATGCATAAATATGACTTTTTATGATCGGGGCGCGCTCGCGAAGTGGCTCTCGCGCCTCGCCGCAAACGAGTCGTAAAAACGCAATTTATCCGAACCGCGAGCTGATTAGACGATTTCGCTTTGCCTTTAAAATAGAGAAGCCATCGCTCGGGAGAGACCGGATTTCGAAAATTATCGGGGCCGAGATTGAACCGCCGGGTTATTGGAGCCCGCTATGGATTTCCCGATAAATTTGCGCTTGACACTTTTAAGTAGGTTTTAGAAGCTATCGGTGGCATATCACTTTTTTTTAACTAATTTCCAATATTTGACTTCCACGCGCGATACCGACGACGTCGGCGATTCAGGAAGGCGATAATAAAGTGTTACACACGTGAATCATTGACTTTTGTAATTTTAGAAGGATATCGACGAAATTGGAGTACTACTAACTAGTCTACGGACACTGAGTATAGATCGCACATTCGAATTATAAAATTCGATATAATCGACTCAAAAGGACCTTTTTGTTATCCCTGGTAAAAAATTGAAAAAGCTTAGCTAAAAGAACTAAAGCTTAGGTAAAAAACTAGCTTCCTATGAATGAAAAGCTTTTTCGCCCATTTTATGACTAGTTACTAGAATGAATGGAAAACCATTTTTAATAGACAAAAATGACTTCAATTTGAACTTGTTCACGTAGAAACGAAAAAACCGCTACCAATAGATTGGTACTTAAGTTCCTCAAACATAATTTCAGACTTCCATTTTTTAAATTAATTAATAATAATTTTTACATTTGTTTATATCCGTTTTACGTAAGCAAATAAATAAAAGTCTACCTTTTCCAAAAATTTCAATTCAATTAAAAAATTTTTACTCAATTAATCGTTAGAGATAAAAAAACACATTTTTTTCTTTTTTTTCTCAGAAATTAGTAATCAAAATTGATTGAAATTTTTATAGAACATAGATATTTCTATTCTACGTTAGCATGATTTTTTTCGAAGCATTTGGCAGATTAGTTTAGAAGAAATCAATTTTTTTTTTAAAATACACAAAAATATAAAACTCAATATTTTTTGATCTATAAGATTTCAATAACCGGCCCAACGAACTTATCCAAGGTACACAGAACATCTACCTTTCCTGAAAATTTAAAGTCAATTAAAACACATTTAATTCATTCTTATTTTTTTTTCTCAGAAACTGTTGATCAAAATTGATTGAAATTTTTACAGAATATATATTAGGTCTCGCATTATTTTATTTCTTTTAATCTAAGGGTTACGTTGTATAGGCTTAAAGTTGCACCAAAATTGTTGAAACGAGTTTAAATATTATAAGGTTAGCTTACCCCTTTCTCATATCAAGAAAACGCTCAATCCATTTTCCGCCCATTTTTTTTCCAAAAGAACTTGTTACCAGTCACAAAATGCGATCGTTTTTTTACCAGGGTTTAATACGTTTTTCATTATTACAACGAATTTTACTTTTGAATTTATGTTTTGCAATTCTTCTTTTACACTTTAAATAAAAGAAAAAACCTTATTTTAAAATGAAACAAAGTAAAAAATGTTCAACGGACTCGAAGTAACTTTGTTACATCATCTCTCGTAAAAGAGCTCCCCGGCATTTTGAAAAATTCAATGCAACTTTGTATAAATAAGACGAAAAAATTTGCCCCGTGAAAAATGGATGCCCATCGCCCGCACCATCCCGCTGCAGTCCATCCATCTAAATATTCCGTGCCACTTCATCCGCGTGCAGGTGGCAAATCAAATTCGCGGTGTACTGCTTCTTCCTCCTCTCCTCCTCCTCCTCTTCTCCCTTTTTGCCGCTTCCGACGCGAGTAAAGCGCACGCACAGCTTCCACTTTTACTTCGCGTATATAAAGCAGCGCCGCAGTCGCCGGAGTAATATATTGCATCTGCTTCCTGACGCTGCGCCACGCTTTTACGCGTCATCGTCGCGTCACCGGTGTTTTTCTCGCTGCGGCTCGCTTCTTTGAAGCGGCAAGAAACGATGGGTGGACAAAAAAAGGTCGCGCTAAAATGATGCCGTTACAAGGGGTTTTAAGGAGATTTGTGATCCTGCAATTTTTCTGCGCTATTTCACGCGTCCCCACTTGAAAATAGAAACGTTGATGAAAGGTTGAAAAAAAAGGTCGAACATTGAAAATCAATATTGAAGTTGATAAAACATTGATTTAGCTTGATTTTCAACGTTTAAATCAATGTTTCCCGAATATTCGTTGTAAATCTTGATTTTCAACGTTGATTTTCAATATTCAACGTTGATTTTCGATGTTCGACGTCCATTTTCAATGTTGACTTCAAAGTTGATTTCAACGTTGATTTTCAACGGACCTGCTGGAAACTCGAAATGGTGAAATCAACGTTGAAACTATGTAAATCTGAATTAGTGAAATTTTGATGTATATAGTAATACATTGCAGGTTAAAAGTATCCCACTAATTGA
>JAWWEP010056391.1:0-10469 GCA_035582995.1 Sycophila quercilanae | reverse complement strand
CGACGGCGGAAAAATGCCGTTTTAGCACGCGCAAGCGTGCGTAAAAGGCACTTTTACGCACAGAGTTGCATAAAAATACTTAACCGACCGAGCGTGAGCGAGGGAGGTACGACGCTAGTATATACTACACTTAATTTACTCCTGATCAGAACCTCCCCTTAATATTGCGACAGTAAAATAATAATGTCTTTTAGCAAATAATAATACGTAATTGTTATTGATACTATTCATTTACTATTTATGACAATGAAAAATTTCACTTCCAATTCGTTTCCAATTTTTTTTCTGTACACAATTTTAGTAAAAATGATATATAACATAAAAAATTGTTTAAAATACGGATTTTACTTAACTTTGCAGCATCATAGAAAATAAAATATTGACTACAATTAAATAAAATTTTCATTTTTTGGAACAATATTATCTATAAAATAAGAAATAAAATTCATGTAGACATCCCACACTTTCAAAAATGGAATTATGACGCGAGATTTAGCAAATCAGACCAATGTGGGTCGGCTTCCTTTGTCACTTGTAAGCCATTTCTGGCAGAACGGTTGTTTCCAAAGCCGGAGGTAGTCTGTATGTCTTTTCGCATTCTTCGGTCAGCTCCGCTTCCACGGCTAATTCTAAGAGCGTCTCTATTGATGTGCATTCGACTCTCTTCACCTGTTTTTGCAGCCGTGGCAAGAGGTTTCTATGTAGGAGGTCGATTTGTGCGGACATCGACGGAATCGGCCTCTTCCGCATTATGCCAATCAGCAAGAAATGTACTCGCGAACGGTCTCACCTTCGCCGTGTTTTCGCGAGTTTACTTCTGCAATTAACCTCTGCTGGAAACGTTGGCTTGTTCCATACCAACGCTTGGCCGCTGCTAGCATTTGTTCGTCTGACAGGTTGGTAATCCTCCACTCTCGTGAGAAATACTTCAATACTTTGTCTTTTTCACCAGAGAACCGTATCTGTCATTTCCTTACGATTCCTCCGACATCTCGGGGGTTAGATCCCATTGGGCTCTGTTGCCAGCTTGCGTAGGTCGAATGGCGACCTCCGTTTCATTTGCGGTTCCGTTGTGACAGCGGTGTGCTCGACGGGGAATTCGTCTGAGTCGGCTGTTTCTCGTAGTGACACGTGAACGTGTCGTGGACTCCGACTTGCCTCCTCTGGTTGTCCCCCTACAATCGCCTGCTGGATTCTGGGGCGGTGTTCATGCTGCTGATTGATTGGATCAAAGATTTGACTTGTTGCTGAAGGTCTGCCAAAACCGTGGCTAAGTCTGGAGTTATCTGGAATGCTCTACTTTGTTCTGGTTGGCTAGAGTTGTTTGAGACGTCTGCTGACTCTTCCTCTGTCTCGTGAGGCATGGTTGTCTCATTCGTTGTTTGTACAGACTCTTTGTTTGCCACGGCCGACTGATCGTTCAGCAACAGCTTTGCCACTGCCATGGTCACATCTGCATCGGCTATGAGCGTCACCAGTGCGTGCCTTTCGACGCTTCGGTTTGGGTCTGCGGGGTCTGTGATTGCTCCCAGCGTCTGGTCTATCCATTACTCTCTTTTCGTCACGCGAGCTTGAATAACTTCTTCCTCATTACCCGAATCTTCTTCGAAGTCAGCTGCTGTATAACACTCCAGCAGTCATCGATTCAATCTTGCTGCTCGTTCGAACCTGCTGCCGCTTGTCTGAAGTTTCATTTCGACGAGAGCTCCCACCAGCTGGTTATTGGAAATTTCTGTAAGGAAACCCTCCACTGCTGATACAATCTTTGCGCTCTTGATCGCTTCGATTCCTTTTTGGGTTGCGTAAAATTCGGATGCGCCGCCTATCCTTTTGAGTCTTTGGTTTGTTCGGCCAAGGAGCTTAAATCCCTTCGCGGCCTTGGCTACGCGGACTGACAACAAAAAATTGTTTAAACTAATTAATTTATTTAAACTTTTTATTAAAAGATAATTTTATTTCCTAAACCATGCACTGGATTATGGCTTAGATTGTAAAAAATTTTTATATTTTTCGTATTCGGCGCTTGACTGAGAGCGGTACGCCGCTGGAGATTCTCGTTCGCTCGCACGGGAGATGCTCTCGGATACGTCTATTTGAGAGCCGCCAACTACACGTACCTCTCGTGGTGAGTCGCCATTCACCGGGGGCCAGCCGGGACTCGTCTCTCAATTGGACTTGTCCTTATTTTGACTCGTCCGCTCACCTTCTCAGCGCGTGCATAACACGCCATGCGCCTAAGCGCTCACTTGCCACTTCGCATCACGGATCAAAGTTGTCGCCTGTGTACAGCGTACCAGTCGGTGCGTGTATCGGCACTGATTCACCGTTCATCGCTCTTTGTTACGCAGCCAGATCTCTTCTACACAACGAGCTTAGCTCCGATTGCCTGCTCACCGGACGCAGCGCTTCAAGCTTAAGCTCACTTCTTGCTGCAAATGCACATAGCCCTGCTCGTCAGCTCACCGATTGGTAGTTTCCACGGCTCTAAAGTGCTCAGCCTCCAACCTTCGCCTCCACTCAAGGTCAAGAAACGATTGATCGGCTCAAGGGATAAAATCAGGAGAGACATATCAATCAGTCTCATCATCACAAGTGCTCCCGGTCTCAAAGCCACGGCTTGCATCACCTGTGAAGCCAAGGTTATAAAATACTCAAAGACATACTGTTTGCATCCCATCACACTCAAGCTCAACTGCTCAAGTAAAGGAGGCAAAGAGAATTATCAAGAAAGAATACGCCGCTCATTATAGAAATTCTCATCTGCAGCCAAAGATTATGCAACTTCTGCTCGCTCAAGCTTCCTCATTAATACGCATTCAATTCAAGTTTAATCGACAAGGCAGCCTTGGGAGTTACGTCTCAAACTGCAACTCAACACAACTCAACACGTTGAGATTATTTCTCAAGTGCAACACTCAGCTGCTCATCTATGCATGCTACTACTGCGAAGGCATTAACTGTAGTCCTACGTCAATGAAGGATCAGTGCAGTGATCTACTTCTTTTAAGCTTATCATATGCCAACGCTCACAATGAAGCAACGCTGCTTCGTTTCACCTCAAGTGGCTCATCAGTTCATTAACTTTCGGCTTATGGACTCTGGATCAGAACTCGCACTTGCCCCGAGACGCTTGATTCAGCAGTTCAGCCTCCCAAGTCAATCATCTTCATCGGTGACGACTGGTCAGGCATCACCAAATCAACTCAAACATTGGACATTGCTCAGCTTACACTCTGCTCAAGACACACACAGGATATCGTCACAATTGAGGTTCATATACTGCGGGCGGTCACCTCAATTATTCCATCAAGCAAGATCACCTTTCTCAATTGGTCGCGCTTACAAAATCTCACTCTTGCAGATGAAGAGCACTACCATCCTCATCCAGTGTATGTCATCATCGATGTTGAATTCTACAGCCCAATCATCAATTCACGGCTGCAGGGCGCTGTCATATTGAAGCTTACATGTAACTGCGTCTTGTGACTCTCAAAACGCTGACTTCCACTACTCTGTCATCATACTCAGTTTAGTCAAGGTTTATACCAGCATACGAATAACGCCATTTTTCATCATTGGCTGGCTCGTTGGAAACACCAATACGTATAGTGCAAGTCAGTGTCAATTCATCATGGCTTTATGAAATGACCAACGCTCACCTTACAATTCATCTACATGTTACCACAACACAAGTCTTTCACTCAAGTTAAAGGGTTGTGAAACGCGGGCGGTTTCGTCCACCTCAAAGTGACATAGCGCTCATGACAATCATCTCACTACTATCTCAACCATCGACAGCTCGAATTTTCTCACCAGATGACTGCGTAATGACCCACAATCACGTTGACTATCAAAAAAGGGTTCTTTCTAGATTTGTTCAAGAACATCATCAAACTACTTATCGTGTCCACTCAACAACTCAAGTTGGATTGGGATGATCCACACTCAAATTCAATATGCTCTAGACGCGTAACATCAGAGAAGATCTCATATTACTGGCCAGTAACTGAGTTCTGTAATCAAAATTACGCATATGGAATTTCTCACTGCTCAAATCCATGGTTTTTCTGATGTCTCTCAAGTTGAAATGGCAGCACAGATAGCAACTCACCGTCCACGGGAACAACGGTACCGTTCCTCAATTTAAACTCATTCTCAACTCAGACTGCTCTTCTCAAGTAATAAATACCCCCAAACTAGTACTCATTGCAACAACACTGCTGCAAAATTTACTCTCCAAGTGAGAGACTTATTCGTGGACGGGTGCTCAAGACATCTCAAGTGGATCAACGCTCATGCAAGTTATTGGACCTACTGTGAGAAGAACAGACTCATGCTTCTGCCATGGAAGATTCAACGGATTGCAGCTCGGGGGTATGATCTTTACAAGTCCTCTGACTGGACCATAATGGATCCAGCTCTCATCATAACAGTTTGTATTCTCAATCTTCTACGTGCCACCAAACGGTGACGTATAAACTCAAGTGATGGCACAGTCACTAACAGTTCTTCTCAGCTGACAACTCAACCAGAATTAGTGACTTGCTACTCATTGAAGACTCAAGTTCGAAATCTGGACTCAACTCTATCAGCTAGTCACGGTCAATACTTTAACTGAAGCAACTTCGTCTAAACGGCACCATTTTCCATCTTCATACCCAGCTTCCAAAAGGCATTTATCAGTTCATCATGTCACTCTCATCTCACGCTACCGCTCAGTGGAACTGTTCATCACTCAACCTGCATCAGTACTCAACAACTCATGATCTCACATTTGGAAGGACATAGGCGCAAGACGTACAGAAATGTCTGCTCATTGTCGTATCTCACCCAGCTCAACATCGTCTGGATTTACGCCCCAGCAATGCACCACTGCAGCTCAGAAATGTGATCTCAAGCATTTCATAGGTCACTCCAGGATTTACCTCTCAGCTGCTCAGACCTCAATTATGCTTCAGAAAACTCACGGTTCGTCATATCACCTACTCGTCTTTCCAGATGGCAACTCGCTCAGCAGAGACTATTAAGTCGACAGCGCTCTTCGTCTATCAAGCTAACAGGACATCTCAAATTTTTATTGAGACACTCGTATGTTTTCCTTGTCACCGGACAAGGATGGACACACCAGGATCGCTCAAGTAATCATTCAGGCTCACTTCTCTGCAAGCTCGTCCAGGGAAGAAAGCTGACTCACGGCACACTGGCTTTACGACCCGGGCGTCACCACATCATGTCAGGTGTGATCCCCCTCTCAGCCTTCTGTTCATCGACAAAAAACAGGCGCAGCTCTTCGATCACCGCAATGGCTAGATATCTTTCCCAGCCACCTGCACAGCTCAACTTCATACTCGTAGCTTGGATTTACGCCTTAGCCTACAACTCATCAATTTAGCAGGTAAATTTTTGCCCAGCCAGCAGCTTACCAGCAGATTAAATTTACACCCTAGCCTACAGCTCATCTCACCACTTCAGTATTACGTCCAGAAACCCGCGAGTGGCTTTACAACCCATTCACCAATCATTGAGAATCCTCAAGCTCAGCAGCAGTTGGACTCATGGCCCAACTTGCAACCCACAACCCACCAGCTCAGATCCAGAGCGACTTTATGACCCACTCATCAAAGCTTCATCAAATCATCACTGTTCATTTTTGCGCTCATTTCATGGCCGCTCATCTTCAAGCTCATCACTGAAGATTTGATCACCAAAGGCATTGGTGATGCGGGCGGAATATTCGCGATTTCACTTCTGAATCGCGCGCTCTCCCGATCCGCTCCTCGTCCGACGCTCGGCCCAAGCACCACGCCAAGGCGACGCTCCGGACTCTAGCTATTTTTACGTGACTACTCAACGTTCGAATCTGCTCATCTGATCAGCCTGCTCAGCCTGTTCTCCTGCTCATTCAACTGCTCTACTAATCGGTAGCTCATCTGCTAGACCTGCACATCATTCGACCAGCTCCGCCGGCTCAACGCTCGGTCGCTTCATTGCCACGTGTCGTCACGTGGCACTTTGTAGGTTAAAGCCTACTCTCAAGGTATTTCTTGGAGCGCGAGGTTCCGGCTCCGCTTAAGTATGAGAAACTTACAGCTCCTCTTGCATAAATAAAGAGCCCAGATCAAGTCTCAGCATCACATCAGTGTTCATTGTCTCATTTATTTAAACACCCCGTCTTGCGTAATCGGCCAAGCCATCTTATTATGAACATCTAAAACAATAATATTCTTGTTATTGATATATAATAATTTAAATAAAATTCGTTGTACATTACACTTTTCTGTTACAGCTAATTTTTTACAAAAAAAATGTTATGAACCCCCCTTAAGAAATATTTTATTACGCAACTAAAAAAATTTTTTTATGCTAATTTGTTAATTAACAAGCATTTGCATCAACATGTGCAAGGACTCATTTAGTAGCTAAAGAGTTGTACTTTGACCCCTCCATAAGGCATGAAGATCTATTTTTATATTAACGCATTGAAAAAGGCCGTTAATTGCAAGCAGCGATTATTGCTACGCGCACGGTTTCGTCAGCCGCAGCGAGAAAAGACGGTGAAGGTGGAAGAGGTGAGGGAGTGGCGTCGGCGTGTACAACAGTATTTTCTTCCACCTCCACCGTCTTTTCTGAGATTTAGAGATTTCCCCTGCATCCTAGGGAAAAAAAATGTTATAATTACACAGGCCCCACAAAAGGAAATTGGTGTGCACATTTGAAGAGACTGTAGGAACGCATAAAAACCGTATTAAATGAATGAACTGTTTACACTTTCAATAGCTACGGTTTTTATGCGGTTCTACAGTTCTCAACGCCTCACAAGGGTATAAATTTCGTAAAGATAAATTCAAGCTATGGTTTTCGATGTATCTTTATCCGTAGAATTGAAATTTGAAGTTAGATTAGTTGTACCACTTTTGGAACGAAGCTCCTTATGGCAAGATGGCGCGCAGGGGCTAGGGAAAAAAATCAGGACGGAGATGCGCTGATTAAGTCGCGTATTTCAAATGGGTCGAGCTTCTTTATTCTCAGGGTACAGTTCGCCCTCTCTGCCGCTTGCGCAGCAAAAGAAGAACGGCTGTGTTCGCGTCTCTCTCTCTCTCTCTCTCTCTCATTACTATAAAACTGTAGGCTGAAAATGTACGAAACATAAAAAGACGAAAATAAAATTTGTTCTATAATAATGTAGAACTCACCTTCAAAAATTTTTTGTATGCGAGTATGTCAGCTGGTCTATTTCTTCTTATTAATTCGTCAATATTTATCATTATATCATTTTTGTGAATTGCTTTATTTTCATCATTTTCATTTAATGCACGTTTTCTAATCCGTAAAAAATAGTCGTCGAAAACACTAACATTATTGATATGTGTAAGAATCAGTTTTCGATTTTGTATTGCATCACCGTGTTTATTATATAAGCTATTTTCGGCTGGGTAATTATCTTCTTTAAATCCAAACGCAATTGATCTCTTCACATTTTTACGTTGAGAATCCGGAACACTTAAAGTATATGTATAGTTTTCGTATATCATGCAAGATGTAGCCGGAGGTTGTATAAATCCAAGAGGTAGAGTAAAAATTATCCAACAAGATAAAGATGCTAATAAAATCAATTTACCTTTCTGCCACCTATTACAGATAATAAAACAAATGAGAATCTTGTTATTATGCGATTGTATATTTAAAATTAGAAAGAAATGACTATAATAGAAGGTTTCGAATAATGGTATGTAATAAAAAATTTTAAAACAAATAAACAGTATATTACGCATCAAGGGAAGGTACAGTAAGAATGGTACCATATCTCACCCGAGTCAAAGGCAAAGGTGACAAACGTGCGATTTGAAGCATTTGAGAGTACCTTATGCTTATACTGACTTAAAATAAGTTGAAAACTAAACAACTAAAAATTAACTATAACTAATTGATATAAGCTTCTAAAAAATAGTGACTTTTTGCATTTTGACGTTTTCGTTTTATTAGTAACTGAAAATATTTAAATTTTAATTAAACTAAAATTTCGTGTAGTTATTTCGTGTACTTGACTCGAATGTAATAAAAGAAATGAATATACTTTGAATTTATCATTATATAAATTGGTAATTTTATTATAACATTAATCTAAAGATGGCGATAACATTCTTCCTGAACAAGGGTATAGCTCTTTAGCTTAAAAGCAAAACTTTTTTTTCAAAATTGATGGAGTTGCGCGTGGGTGGTGGGTGGTGCAAACATTTTTTTTTTCAATAAATTAATTTTTAATTAATTAAACTAAATGAGAGGGGCGCCGCGTATGAGAGGGGCACCGTGCCGCAAGCTGCAGGCGCTATGTTCGCTAGCGAGATGTATCATCTCGTTCCCATCTCAACGTGGCGGGCTATTTTAGATTGCGGCGAGCGCACGCTATGATTTTGAAGGCCCCTGAAAAGGGCCGTTTGCATATGCAGCATTTAATTATTATTTGAGACGGTCGTCTCCCTGCCTCCCGGCAAAAGGAAGGTATTTGGAGAGAATTTTTCGAAATATTATTTCCAGTTACTCGGCTCGTACTTTTTATCGATGGCATCTTTTCTCCATTTCTTATCCGTGCTACAATTTTTTTGATCGTTGGACGACGATGATAGTCGCGCGCGATCGCTGCTCTCGCTCTGACCCATCGCGCTACCGACGGGCAATGATGCTTTTTTTTCAGCATGCATGAAATTTGTAGGTATGAGATGGGTGAACGAGTAAAGGTTAAAGGTAGGTACGGGTCGAGAAATAAAAACTCGGCATGTGTTAGTCAAACACATATTTCTATTCATTATTATATTAAACAGAATAATACTGAGCTGCAAAGACATGTACTTTTACAAAAATAAAGGCGCACGCTTAAACAATATTATTATAATTATTGTTGTTATGATTATTATTATGATTATGTATCGCTCCTCTCTGAAGCCCCACACGTGCAACACATGCACTGTCGGGGATATTTTAAACTGCACCTTTTTCATGCTTGACAACCGGGCTGAAAAATGACAATTTTTTTTCTTTTAATTTTAACGTTTTTTCAATAAATTTCTTAATATTTAGCTCGGTAGGTTTGCTTACATCTAGTACACGCAATATTACTATTTTTATGAATTTTTTTACACTTTATAATGTGATTAAATAAAATTACACTTAATCTATCGTTATCGGTTAAAAAAAGCGCACAAAACCGACGTAAACTACAACCATGAGACTTATAAAATAAAAAATCAACACAGTACTGGTCACATACAGATGAATCGATGCTTTGCAACTGCGTAATGTTTCACTCGTAGTCACTGCTATTACTTCGTATTTTATCGGTATGTTCTGCGACTGCTGGTGGGAGTTCGTAAGTGTCGAAATAAGTGGCTTGTCCGTCGATTGAGACGTAGATGGCAACGTAATGGCTGCCTGCTTGAGAGCTGTCATCTGTATTAACTAGAAGGGCACAGGGTCTCCTCCACAGATGCGGTATTTCGTGGGCCGGGAAAACTCAACCACAGTTTGAGCTGGTACGTGCGCAAGTGCTTGCTTAATCTGTAGCGTGTTCATGTCGGGGCACGTTCTCATGCAAAGGCTACTTATCAACCCTTCTTGGTGACGGGGAGGGAGCTTCCGCTCGGTTGTCCACCGTAGCCGCTCCGGCGCGAGCACTCTCCTTGCTCTCAAGATTTAAGTTATCGCAAACGTTATCGATACTTGAATTGTCTTTCCTCTTGCCTTTGGAGGGCGAAGGGTCCACCTCGTCTTTCGACGGCCCCGTTGTGAATGCTAATGACTCGGCGAGCCCATTATGCAGCCTATATGTGTAGACCAACGAGCAAAGGAAATTGTCGCCTTTCCGTCCGTGATAGGTGCACACGTGACGATCTTCGTCTTTGGGTAAATGCTGAAATCCCGGGCATCTGTACTCTTCCAGATTAATGACTTCTCTCGTAATCAATTTTTGTAGCACCTCCTGGTTTTAATAGTCGCGCACGTATATACGCATGTCTGTACGAGCAATCTCGCGCAGTGCTCCCTGAACTGTTTCAATGTCCGATTCGCTGTCAAATATAGCGAGACAACTTATTATTTAAAAAATGGGTTATACTTATCTGATAGACTCTGGATAATGAATAAATACATAGTCCAAATCTTTAAATCTTATTTATTTACTGCGGTTTAACCTCCAAGCCGCAGATCGCAGTCCACTCAGTACATTACTGATTCGACCGGCTGTCTCCTCTGTAAAGTCAATATCTATAAGTAACGTGCGATCGCGCTTACCGACGGAGCCGAACCAAAAATTCGCGCTTAATTTAAATGCATTAATTAAATATTTTATTTATTTATTTATTAAACCAGAGTAAATATACAATAATTATATAAAAATTGCACATAATAACACATTACAAATAATGTAACCCAGCAGAGGAAATTTATTTCCTGTTCGCTGGTCTGGCTCTATATAA
>JAWWEP010056380.1:0-10469 GCA_035582995.1 Sycophila quercilanae | reverse complement strand
GTCGTTTGCTTTAGCATCTGATTATTTGCGTCCGATAATTAAGGTCTGAAGTATGTGCTTGAATTCTAATTTAAACTGCCTTTCAGATAAGACGGCCATGGATGACAAGGAATGGAATGACGTGGAGACGGTTTTTAAAGACGGCAGAGTTAAGTTTGTGAAAATCACTCATAAGAACATTCCAGCACAAAGGCAGGAGGAAGAAGTGCCTAAGGAGAAAACTGCGCACAGGTCTGTCAGCCCAGAGAGAGGCTCTGACACAACAACTGAAAGGACGGGCGGTAGCAGCAATGTTACTAGCTCACCTTTGAAGTTGACTCCTGAAAAGGAAAGTAAGACCGTAAGACTGTCAGTTAAGAGTGTAACTTACTGTTTTGATTAAAGAGGGGCACGTGCATCTAAGAGGGTTGTTAAGAGAGTTATGACGGTTAAGAAAGTTAAGACGGTTAAGAGAGTTCTGTGTTTAAACAGAAGATTGTAAAGAGAACTAAAATAACTGGTGTATTTATTTTAGGAAACAGTAAGCCAAAGAGTGAAGAGAGTAAGGCGAAGAGTGTTGAAGAAAGGTATGCCGATATGGTCAAGCTCGTTAATAACATGTGCGAGGCCAATCAGAAGGTTACGCAGCAGTTCACCATCTCCATGGGCAACTTAAACTCGAACATTGTTATTCTAAACAAGAGTATTGTTTCACTTGAGAAAAGCATGAAGAATATGCTTACCAATGTTCAGTTTGAAATGAGTGAGCAAAGTCGGAATCTATCTGAGCTGAAAAGCGAACTCAGATCTGACTTCTTGTTAATTATGAACAATATTGAGCAGCTGACTGAAGAAGAGGGTGAAGAAGCTGGCTCAAAGACGGTCGAGGACAACCTGGGAAAAACGGATTTAAGAGAGTTGAAGACGGTCCAAAAATCTGTTAAACCAAAAGAGAGTAATGAGGTTCCCAAGTTAACTTACGTATTTAAAGAATCAATTGTCGAGTCTGAACCTAAAAACAAAGAGTGTAATAACGGAGATTTGTCTAATTTAGTTAAAAGAGAGTTAGAAAAGATAGGTTTTGCTAAAGAGAGAAATATCTTAACTGATTTGCAAAATAAAATCCAGCTGGAAGTTGTTAATAAGAATAGCAGCACTAAGAGAGATTATAAATTAACGGCTCAAATAAAATTTGATCACTTTCTGGATTATTTAAGGTCAGAATTGAGACAGATTGATTTGTTATATATCATTGACGAAAAGACGACTCCAAATGTATCAAAAGACAGTGTTGCTAAAGAGCGTGATATGTTTAAAGCAAGAGATGTAATAATAAATCATCTGGATCAAGCCTATTATACTAAAGTTAGCAAAATAGAGAATCCCGTTATTATGCTTGATAAATTAAGAGAGATTAAGATGAGCGAAACTAATGTTACGACAGGCTCTGTGCGAAAAGAGCTTTACAGCATGCAGTATTTCCCTCACAAGGAAACTGCTGCTGATTTCTGGGACAGATTTGAAGAAACTGTAAGACGGTATGAGAATCTGCCAGAAACTAGCTCGCTGTCTGAAGATGAAAAGAGGGATGCATTTTATAATGCTGTGATGTCCACTGTACCTCAAATTCAGACTGCACAATTTCTCAGTAAAAATTCTACTGGTAAGGGGTTAACTTATAACCAACTAAGAAATTCTTTTTTTTTCTTCTCTTTAATGGGTACTCCCGTTCAGGAATGTGGCCCAATACCATTCCCATCGTGGATCGGTGTGTCTACTACTCTTCTTAGTGATCTATCTCGCTAGGTGCAGAGGCTCTATCTGTTGACCAAAGTCAGAACTTGAGGCGGGAGTTTTAAATCTGGTCACTCTTCTAGATAGATCTTCATTCGATGAAAGTAGGATATTGTAATACTTGAAAACCGAGCTATATACTAATCTGCGATTTACATTTTAAACTGAACCATCGTGAATAGTTCCACTCATAATAAGAACCTCAACATTCCAAACAGTAAACAGACCTCTCGGCGATCAAGGTATGCTTAGGATTAACAATGTGACCCTCGTATGAATTCGAATAAACACAAACAAAGCAGTTCTTAGAATTAGATGGTCGGTCTTCCTAAACAATACAATTTCAATATCATCCTAGCAAACAATTTACACATACAATATAAATTGACAATATATAAGCGTTCAATATTAACAATATAAATAATCTAATTTGATAAAACACTGCAAATAGAGCTGCGAATACTATGCTTGTCACTAAAACAATCCACGGCAATGTTTTTTTTTGTCCGAAGTCAAATTAACTTGTAAAACCACGATAAAACTTAACGAGAACAAACAACAAAACAAAAAAACTGTCACTATCACTCGTAATAGGAGGTGACGAGAAAAAGAATAAAAACTGAGTAAGTCGAGCTGAGCAATTGAACAGGGTGCCCGGTAACCCACGGGCAGGGGGACTCCCTCCTCAAAATTCCAGCCAAGCGAGGAGCGCAGCCGCGAACAACCGCTCAGCCCGAAGTCTGAGCAGCGAATCATTAAGAAATTTTATTATGCAGGCTGAAGCTGAAAGAGTGAAAGAGAGCGTCCCAGTAAAGACAGCCATGACTGCTGACCTTGGCTCAGGCACTAGCAATATTCGTTGCTATGAGTGTGGTGAGATCGGGCATTATCAGAATGCCTGCACCAACCCTGGAAAGAAGAAGTGCTACGTATGTAATACTGTGGGAGACCACATTTCGTACGACTGCCCAAAACGACGGTTTGGTAAAGACGGTAGAGCTTCAGGTCAACAGAAAAAGAGGTCAGTAAAAGGACAATTTAAAAATAAAAGGTTTAAGCGAAAAAGTACAGGCAAGACAGAAGGTTCAAAAGCCAAAAAGGCTAAAAATAACGTAGGTAAAGAGAGTTCTGATAGCAGCCAAAAATCTAATAATAAACAACAGGCTAAAGCTAAATCTAATAAGGAAAATCAAGGTGAGGAAGTCTTGCATTTTTAATTTAAATAAAGAGTGTTTGTATGCGAATAAAAGATGTAAATGTACATATTTAAGACTGACAGGAATAAGTTATTTGAAAGATTTCTGGTTGACTCAGGTGCTACCGAGCATCTGACGAACTCCAAATTAATTTTTAAAGGCTTTGATAGTACAAAGAAGAAATTCATCAACTGTGCAAACAAAGATCCAAAGACGGCATTTTGGACTCAAGGTGTAGGGACAGTTGAGATTAAATTAAAGAATGGTGAAAGATCGGTCTTGAAAGATGTGTTATGCGCGGAAGATCTGTCTGCGAATTTATTGTCAATTAGAAAATTTGTCGATTCTGGTTTAAGTATTTACCTGGACAATAAGGTGATTGATATATTTGACCCTGTTACAAAACGAGTCATTTATCACAGGTATTTACAGCAGGCCATTTTGGGAAGTAGAGTTAGAAATTTCAGGTAATGAGAGGGTTGAACTTGAAAATTCTAATAGTAAGATCAGCAACGTACAGATCCATTCGGCTTCAGTTGCGGAAAAGACTGCACCCAGATAATATCACTAGGAGTGTTATTTTGAAAGAAAAGGCTGCGAGTGAACCCAAAGAATTAACAATTCTAGGGACAAATATGTCTACTGTAGACGAGAGTTCTGAAAAAGAGGTAGACGGTTCAATTAATAAAGATCAGCTCAGTACGACAAGACAGCCAATTGATGAAAATCTGAGGTCAAAGACGTCTGCAACTGGAGTTAATGAGTTTAATAACTTGGATTTATTAGTAACTCCCAAAGACAGAATTCTGAATGACGGTGAAGAGTGTTTTGAGGCAGACCTACCAGAGAACGAGATGCGTGATGATTCCAGTAAGAGAGTATGTAAGATGAGTCAAGCGATGCTGTGGCATGTCAGGCTAGGGCATGCGTCCTTGCCTTACCTGAAACAACTGCAGAAAACGCATTCTCATCTAAAAGATCTGAAAGAAACGGTATTTGATAAGCGGTCCAAGAGTGTGATATTTACATGATTGCAAAAATGAACAAATTACCATTCAATAGGATTAGGACTAGAGCCACAAAACCACTTCAAATTGTACACTCAGATTTAATGGGGCCAATTAGTCTTGTTAGCTATCCCAAGGGTTATCGTTTTATGTCAGTATTTGTTGATGATTACTCCAGATTAGCTATGGCATATCCCATGAAGATGAAGAGTGAAACAGGGAAATGCCTAGAGTCATTTGTAAAGAGCGCAAGAAACCTCCTGGGAGATGTGAAAATGTGTTATTTACGTACCGACAGAGGTACTGAATTCACAGGAGATTACACGGTCGAGTTTTTAAATTGACTGGGAGCTGAACTGGGCCTTGCTGCACCAGATACTCCAGAGCACAATGGGGTATCTGAGAGGTTTAATCAGACAATACAGAAAAAGATAAGATCCTACATGTATGACTCAAAGTTGCCAAGTAATATGTGGGATCTGGCCCTTGGAGCAGCAGTGTATGGCGATAACAGGACTCCCCATAAGTCAAATGAAATGATTGCTCCACTGAAAAACTTTGCACCTGATCATCATTTTGACTTAAGCCAATTGAAGAGGTTTGGCTGCTTGGCGCACATGAAGATTCAAAGACGGTCTGGGCCTAAGTTTGGAAATTTAGGAAGAACGGTCATTCATGTTGGCTACACGCCGACTAAATATATCCTGTTGAAGATAGAAGAAGGTAAATTTTATTTTTTTATTTCATTGTAAATAATAGTAGGTCCATGGGATAAAACTATAGACGGTGTATAGCAATTTCTAAAGTTTCATCCACTGATGATATTAACGATTTTAAAATCTTTTATATTTCAGAAAAAAACATCATTTAAAAAGTTGAATGACCTAACATCTATCTATTATAATTAGGTAGTCTATAAACTCATCGTTGTATCCGCGAAAATTTCGTAAAAATCCACGACCGATAGGTCACATCCTCTCCTTCCAATTATCCTCTACAAGTTTCAAGCGGCTCATACTAGACCAATAGGGACGAGGCAAATAAACCACGAGGCACTATAAAAAAAAATTCATGCCTCGATTGGCAGGGAGAACCAGCGAAAATTGAATTGACGGATGACTCAAGTAATTGACGCGGCAAACCAGCGTGCCCGTCAAAGTGGGAATGCGGGAAGCAGGCATCTCTAATCGGAGCGCCGCGGCAATGAACGAGTTGACTCCAGATACGTGATATCAGACTGGGGAGAGCGCGATCATCTGCGAAAAACGATTGACCGACGAGCCGGGCCTGCAGGAGAGCCGCCCGATCGCCAGCCATGTGGGAGGTACTCGCCGCGCATGTACAGACGGAGGGAGGTGCGCTTTATTTCGCCCTGCCTCCCCTTGTCCCGTGCAACGCATTCGGGCCTTGAGGACCGGCGAATTCATATACGACGCGAGGGTATCGCGCGAGCCGATCTCAATGACACGCTCCAGAGGAGGTTATTGTGCGGGACGCATTATCGCCGTGAGAGCCTTCGCTTACGCGGAGCGCAAAATTAGAGGTTGCATTGAATTGTAATAGATGACTGATAAGATACAGTCCGCCGCTTCTGTATGTACGCACTACCGCCCGTTCAATTTGCTTTGCTTTTCCTTACGGTCCAGCCGCTCGTGTTTCTCGATTGCATTATATATATACAGTATGTATGCCTTTGTACCCGCTGCACCGTTTTCAGCTATAATAAATGTTTTTTCCGTTACAGCTTAAGCGAGCCCGACGATTTCATTATTGTTTTTTTAACTGCATTAATTCATTTCTTAATAAAATCATCACTTCTGTTGCATTTGTAATTGCATTAATTATAATTTCTTAATAAAATTATCATTTCCGCTGCACTTTTAACTGCATTAATTAATTCATCTTCTGATACTTTATGTTAAAATATAAATTTAGTTATCGACATTCGATAGGATTTCGAGTTTTTATTTGAAATTTATCTCGAAGTGTTCTTGATTATCGAGAAAAAAAATGGAATCTCATTTGTTTTTAGTTTAGACGTTTGGAAATGCAGGAAAACCTGTAGGGCGTGCAGTGAAAAGATTAAGTAAATAAATTAACTGCAAATTTTTATCGATTTTCAACGTAACTAGAAAATTAATTGCTATGCTTTTTCAGAATTTTTCCAATTATTTTAATAATATTTTTTTAATATTTTAATACTACATATTAAATTATCAGATTAGTAAAGCGCTACGCGACGTGCATCTAATTTTACTAGTCCTTTTATAAGTTTGTACGTGAATTCTAGTTTTAAGGAATTTGCAATATGCCTTCTCTCTAAATATGAATAAATGAAATTCACTTGAAATAAATATACATATGCTTATTCTACGGGACAAATCTTCTACATATCGAATAATTAAAAGACTTATTAAGTGTATATTCACGTAACCGAAGCGAATTTCACTTTCATATTTAGAGAGTTTAGAATACGATGAAAAAACGACTTCTATCAGACATCCTTGCAAGCAGTGCAGTACTTGTATCGCTCTAAAAATAAATAAGTGAAATTCACTTCGAATAAATGAATATACACTTATTATACGTGAAGTAAAGTCTTCCACACATCGAATAAGTAAAAGACTTACATATTACGTGTAATAAGTGTATATTCACTTATTCATATTTAGAATAGTCCAACATTAAACATACACTTAGAGAAAAATTTAGTAATATTAAGTAAATATTTACTTCAATAGTACTTCTTAAATATTTCCTTGAATAAAGTAATTATTTTATTGAAACTACTAAATAAAATTAAAGAAAAAGTTTTAAAGAAATATTTAGTGGCTTCAAAAAAATATTTGACAAGTACTATTGAAGTAAATATTTACTTAAAATTACCAATTTTTTTTCAGTGTAGTAACTGTTGAAATAATTTTAAAAAAATGAGAGATTATTTAAAAGAAACAAGGGCAATACATCAAAAGCACAAGGATACGCGCAGGCATCGCGGCTTGGTACGTTTGAGCCAGGGCACTTCGCATAATCTAGTTTATATACGTCGGGCAATTCGGGAGTAGCGAGGGAGTCGTGTCCGTGTATGTTGGAGCGCATCCGTCGTCGCGTCTACGACCGAGGACGTATCCCGCGATCGAAAATTACGCAAGATCCCCATAATGCATATGCCACGCGCACTATGCGTGGCAGTGCATCCAGCGCCACGGGCCCTCTGCATCGGCGCACTGCCTCCTCTCGGCTCCTATCCCTCTGTCACGCGCGACCCTATTTAGGCTTTAGTGGCCGCGTAGGACATTATAGAACACTATATCTATCTTATCAGTCCATCTAATGGCGAGTGCGACCCGCATCCAAAATGGATCGCGCTTCTGAGCTTCCGGCCTCCACTCGGGCGGGTTCTCTGTGTGCAGCGCGACGAGACGCGGAGATGCAGGCATCAGCTTAACCTTCGTTTTCATTGCCGGCGTGCTTGATGCTCGTGTGCCAGACTTGATGAGCTGCGCTCGCGTTACTTCCTTTCGAGTGGCATTTAATTTATCGATCCCCGGAATACTCGTCGACGCTCAAATCCATTGTAACAGCTGTATAGAGAAATCTGTGAAAATGATTAAAGTTATAGATAAATAAACTGTAGATTCTTGTCGATTTGAAGCGTAAAGGGAATTACTACTTATTTATTTCATAATTATATAACGATTTTTCCTGAACAAGGTATTTTTCATTTTTTAAGATTATTAATACTTAGTAGATGATATAGTAGCGCCGCTCAAACGATTTTTTAAGATAACATTTATGCAATGAAATTGCCTACTTATTTTTCTACCTCAATCTCAAGTTGAGAGAAAGAAATTCGAGATGTTTTATGCTTGGAATGTCCCTCATCGCAAATAATTTATAATAAGCGTTCCTGTACTTATTTTTCTCGGTGTATGTAGTATGAATTTCGCGTAATTAGAATTAAATTTTCTCTGTGCATTCAAATACAACTTGCCGCTTTATTAAAAAAAAAACGAGAGAAAAGAAAAAACAAGAGATTATTTGGTAATCAGTCGCCGCGAAATTACGAAATAAATTGCGAGCGTTGAAGATTATTGCTTCTCGTTATCGTTTAGACTGTATAGAATGCGCCTAGAGGAAAACCGAGAGAGTGTTGATCGCGATTTCATAGTCGTTACGCAGAAAGCCAAGCTGTTGCCAGTATCAAAATGAAGGAACAATGTAGAGTCTTGCGAATATTAAATGTTTTTACGGCGCCGTCGCTACCTTATATCCAGCCGACTGCTGCACTCCGGACCCCCGGCAAAGTGCTTCTTGCACTAACAAAACTACTTACATAAATTCAAATTTCAATTTGTGTTTTATGCTTTATTTTAAGTTTTAACAGCTGTTGCGGCGGGTAGCATTAACAATAAACATCTTATATTAAATCTCTTTATACTGCATTAAAGTGGAAATTCAAATTCGCGTAAATGTCTGCGGTTTCGCAGTCTAAAGACTAACTCAATTTTTCACGTTTTGCACGTGGAGAGAAGGCCTTCAGTATAAATTTTACGAGGTACTTTTGTCATTGTGACATAGAATGGCAGTCCGATAAATTTTATTGTGTACTATTCTAATTTTTCTTATGGACTTTACAAATTTTTCCAAGAGAACAGCGCTCCAAACAGATTTTATTTATTTTACATTTTATTTTATTTTATTTCATTTTTAAACCATTAAAGGGACTTAGTAGTCCTTTAAAATGTAAAATAAATAAAGAGCCTAAAAACTTTTCCAAGAAAACTACGCATTTTTCTACGAAACTTAAAAACTTTCCCACGCTGAGAGAAAAATTTAGTAATCTTAAGTAAATATTTACTTCAATAGTACTTGTTAAATATTTCTTTGAATAAAGTAATTATTTTTTTGAAACTACTAAATTTATTTAGAAACATATAAATTCATTTAGTTTTAAAGAAATATTTACTGGCTTCAAAGAAATATTTGACAAGTACTATTGAAGTAAATATTTACTTAAAATTACCAAATTTTTTTTCAGTGCAAGAAATCTAGGAATTTTCTAAAAAAAAATCTTGAAAAAAATCGTAATGTGAACACTGGTACCTCGCAAAATTTCCTAGTGGATTCTTCGTGTAGCAAAACACATTTTAAAACAATCTACATAAACTCTTTAGTTTCACGCATTAAACTACATTGAACAGCAGCAATAGTGTTACTTGCTCTTTCTCCCCGTGAGTTCACGGTATACTACGGCAAATTATATATTTATCTTCGTCTCCTCAAGGCCCCTTTTGTCTGGCGTCGGCAGCAAGCGGTGCGTATCCCTCTGCCTTTAGCGGTTCCACCCTGCCCCCCTCCGGCCCCCGCAGTCCCACCCCCGGCCGGTCGCGGTGTTGCACGCACGTACGGCCTTCCGCTCGGAAGGCGGCTCACGTACGCGCCAATCACGACGCCGAGGATCGAAGGAATGCCGAGGACCGCCGGCGGACTGCGGGCGCCGGCGTCGCCGCGGGTATAACCGCGGAGTCGTGTCCGACGCTCTCCGGTACACCGGGACGCGAGCCGCACGAGCGATCGTGAAACAAGCCGTGGGGCGCGAGATCCAACGACGCCGAGGGGGTAGATTACTCGGGCGTATCGCGAGACTAAAAAGCTCGAGACTAAGGCAACCTCGCTCTTTCAAAGTGAGATTTCCTGTTTTAGTGATAGGCTACAGAAATCCGGGAGGAGATTGCCTTTATCGAAGAGCTCATCGGGTATGCCCTTGCGTTGAGAAAAAATCTACTGCAATTTTTTCTTTTTTTTTTTTACTGATCCGATAGTTTCTACGATGTTGCGTTGAGAAAAACCCTGATGCAATTTATTTTCTTATTTTCTGCTTTTTAGTGATCAAATATCTCCTGCGATTTTTAATTTTGAACAAACGAACGATTTGAAGTACATGGCATTTTAATAAATAATAATTTTATTGTAAGTTTTTAGTATATAAGTATTTTCTGTACCAGACTTACGTTCATAGACATTATATATGCCTATAGTAAGATTACTATGTAATTTTTCTGGTTTTCAATAAATAAAATAAATAAAAAAAATTAAAAGTGCATGTACATAGAGTAACTACTGTTACGGCAGGTAGATTTAGTCAATCCTAATTAAACGAATGATTTTATGTCCGTGGTTCGTGGTATAAATAAATAAATAATTTTTGAATTTTTCAAAAGGGAGATTGGACTTATCTATGATCTCAAAATTGGTAAGAAAAAGATAAAGTAAAGATAAAAAAAGATACAAACGAATCACCTTAATTTGAAAATTTAAAAAATGTTTTAAAAGAATTTATTACAGGTAAGTGTACATAGAGTGTATGCTGTTACTGCAGGTACATTTAGTCAATTACTTCAGCTCTTTCGCTCTTGAGTTTCATTTTTGCAATCAAGAAAGAAAGGTAGTGTTCTCTCCGCAAAACCCGTATATACCTTGACCCACGTCA
>JAWWEP010056369.1:0-10470 GCA_035582995.1 Sycophila quercilanae | reverse complement strand
TGACAAACATGCGATCTGAGGCGTTCTTTATTTACTCCCATGGTGCATATACGATTTTTTTACACGAGGCGCGTGCAACGGGTTCTTTACTGCCCGCCGGGAGGGCGTAAAGTACTCACTGTACGCGCAGTGTGTAAAAAAAATATTTTAGTTAGTTACACGAATTACGATGAGCAAGAAATAAATTAAATGGAATAGTAAATAATGTGAAAGTTGGTTTTTATGTTGTCTTACATATTTTTTGTCATATTAATATCAGATACTGACAGAATCATTAATGATCTATGGTCATTTTGATTCTATTAAAAGTTTAATTTACATAAAAGAATTTAAAAAATCATGCTTATTTTGTTACAGTTAATAGAAAAAGAAGGAGTGGATACTTTAACAAGGCAAGAGTTACAGCAGGCATGTAGAGCTCGAGGAATGAGAGCATATGGAATGTCAGAGCAAAGATTACGAGAACAATTGTTACAATGGCTAGATTTAAGTTTACATAAAAAGGTACCACCATCACTGTTGTTACTTTCTAGAGCTTTAATGGTACCAGATACTATTCCTATGTCTGATAAATTAAAAGCAACTATTTCCGCCTTACCTGACTCAGTAGTAGCTCGTACTAAAGGAGCTATTGGAGAAAAAGAAGGCAAGCTAGATCACAAAACTAATATTGAAATAATTAAAATAGAAGAAAAAAGAATCGAGGAAGAGAGGGAAGAAGAGAAAAAAATTAAACAGAAAGAAGTTAAAGAAAAAGATAAATTCCACGGTATCGTACCACAAGCAGAACTTAAAGAAGATGAAATTACAACCATTGACGTAAAAGTGCTGGAGCAAGCATTAGATTCAATTGGAAAGGTGAGTAAGCATTGATAAATTTATGTAGTTGATTTGTTTAACGGTTTTTTTATTTGCTTTGAATAGGATAAGAAGAAAATGTCAATCGAAAAAGAAGAATTAAAGGAGCTAAGGGAAGAAATGGCTGAATACCAAGAGGATATACAAGAACTGCATCAATTGAAAGCAGAAGCACATGGTCTAGCTGATATAGAAAGTATCAAAGTATCAAAAGGAGCAAAAAGATTATTCACTAAAGTTAATAAAATGATTGGCAAAATGGACGCAGTTTTGTCAGAGTTAGAACAATCAGAGAAGAAAATTAAAGAAGAAATCCAGTTGCTTCCTGATGAAAAAAAGTCTGATTCACAGGTCGCAGCTGAATTAATTAAAGTTGATGAGCTCATTGCTGTTATTAAGAAACTACAGAATATACCCGATGAACAACGCTTGACGCGTATAACCGATATTCTAGGAAAAATTGATGATGACAGAGATGGTGCTATAAAAATTGAAGATGTATTAAAGGTGCGTAACCAGTAATCCATACAAATTTTTAATTTACGTAAATATTTTAATTTTATTTAAATTTTTTTTTAATGTTAGATTTAATCTATACACTGCGCGCGTAAACGTACAATGCCGATATCCTTGGAAAGTATTGGTTTTTTGAAAAAAAAGTATAAGAAGAAAAGTTGTTCAAACTTGAAAACTACACAACTTTTGCCTGAAATTTTTTCTAAAAAATCAATATCGAATTTATGATGAAAAAACGTGTTGCCGGTTTCAGAGTGGGCGCGATAATTAGTACCGTGTTTTGCCGACTGGGGGAAGCCAGTAACACGAGCCTTCGAGAAAGCGAGTCAAAATGCTGTAGCGAAACAGTTTATCATTACACATTTTACGGCAACTCTGGAGGAGCGCTTGAAGCGTCTTCTCCAAGGTGAACAAGGGGAGCAGATGTTCCTCGGAACTTTTTATGACGATACTATTTTACAACACGGCACATAGCACCGTTCCCTAGGAATACGTCTCCGCCTTTTTTTTATAAAGCTTCCCGGCCAATGTTGGTAAGATTCTGGAGCCGATAAAATCTCCTAGCGTTACTGAGTTGGACCAGCTGGTTGATAGGATTTTCAGCATCCAATCTACTGAGCGTCGGCAGGTGGCTGCGGTTTCGTAGGCCCTTAGTACGAACAAACAGCCACAATTCACCGGGCGCCCACTTTCAACTATAAGAATAATGCTACTCCTCAGCAAATATATTCAAAGCGGAAAAAAAACGTTTAAGTGGAAGCAGGAAAGCAACCAGCTCTATCACTTCCAACGGGCTTCTGCCTCTCCTAACGGGTTGTGTGACCTTGACGATGGTGAAGGGCATTACGTCGTGCCAAACCATGTTGGCCAATAAGCTTTGCACCGTCTGTAAGGTGTATGTATGATTGTGACCCCCGTAAAAAGGGCTCTCACGTGTGTGTATCGACTCCCCCTAAAAAGGGCTCTCATATGTATGATGAAAAGGTTCTCCCCTTAAATAGGGCTCTCCTGTGAGCGAGTGGCGGGATGCTACGCATCCCCGGGACAAAGCGTCTCTATTCCCCGCAAGGGGTGTAGAGGTTCGGCACGACAACTAAGGAACAACCCACGTGGCTGCATCAGAAGTGGGCGGTCACGGTACACATACTCACACACATACTATACACTTACACGGCAGGGGGTAGTCTACGCTCTTGGCCTGGACTCGCCCGGGGCAGAACTATGGGGGTAAGCTTTGGCGCGTATGCTGAGGGTTAAAACTAGGTTGACACGGCTAGGCCGCCGGATAGGACAGGGGCCCGGGTACCTTGTAGCCGAAGAGTATCGTCTGCCCCATCAGCCGGCAAAAAATCCCCTTCAGTCTAGTAGTGCCGGGTGGCGCCCGGATAGGGCCCTGCTGGACTGGGGGGGGGCACCTTCGAGGCCACAGCATCGGGGCGGTCCTGCCGAAACTGCACGCGGGCTTGTCCGTTGGGCTGACAGAGGGACTACCACTACTGTCACACACACTACACTACTCTCATCGCACGAAACCCCCCCCCCCCCAATGTCGACAAAAGAAAGCGGGTCCACCGTGTCTTCTCGCAGGCTCAAAGTGGTGGAGCAGAGCGCCCTCCAAAAACTAGAGAGGGTGACCCTGTACTACAGGGGCTGCAACTCCGTGGAGATGGTAAAGGGGCTCCTAGGCAGGCAGAACAAGAATCTGCCTGTCCAGGATTGGATGTTCTGCCAGCCCCGTAAAGTCACGGAGGCAGGCAAAGAGACGGGGGAGACGGCTGTATGCGTCCTCATGGAGGGGTCGGGGGTGGAGGCGCTGAGGGCGCTCGACTTCCAGCCCTTCTGTAGGGGCGCAAGATAGACGCCGTCCACCACCAAAGGAAGGCGGAAGGAGGCGAGCCCATGCAGACCGATCAGAGCTGCGGGGCTCGTCCACCGGCGGAGGGGGGCTCTGCGCCAGGGGGGGGAGGGAGGGTTAAATAAAGGGTAAAAAAAAAAAAAAATGGGTTTAAAAAATAGGAAGAAGGAAACCAAGGAACGAGCTGCTGGGGCTCGGGCCACCATTCCCTTCATCCAAATTAACTTGCATCATTGCAAAAGCGCTTCGACAGTCTCAGCCAAGAGCTTGGCAAAGATGCAACTGGAAGAAGGAGCGGAAATGGAACTGGCCATTGCTTCCGCATACTTCCCAGGGGACTCGGTGGACTCACCACCACCAGAGGTGGTGAGGGTTCTTATACAGGACTGTAAAAGTAAGAACAGGGAGCTTATCCTGGGCTGTGATGCCAATGCGCACCACATAGTCTGGGGAAGCACGAATTGTAATAACAGGGGTGAAGAACTACTGGAATACGTAGCCTCCACGGAATTAGACTTCCTGAATAAGGACTGTGAACCTACTTTTAGGAACGCGATCCGGGAAGAAGTCCTGGATATCACTCTGGCTTCAAGGGGAGTCTTTCATAGGATTGCGGGGTGGAGAGTCTCGGATGAGGTCTCGATGTCTGACCATGAAATGATTCTATTTGAATTGAGTGACGCTAAAGGTGAAGCCTTGCAATGGAGAAACCCCAGACACACGGACTGGGAGTTGTACCAGGCTAGGCTGGCGGCAAGACTACCGGTACCCGTAGGCTCACTGCAGTCAACGGAAGAACTAGAGGAGTACTACAGCAACGTGCAAAAGGCCATCATAGGAGTCTTTGAAGACAGCTGTAGACTCGTAACTAAAAGAGAAGGTAAAGGAGCCCCATGGTGGAATTCAAAACTGGATACACAACGCAGGAAGTTAAGGAAGCTACTTAGGATGTGGCGGAAATATAAAAGTATAGCGACGAGGGACGCCTTTGTAGACGCCCAAAGACGCTACAAAAAAGCACTGGAAACAGCGAAAAGAGACGGCTGGAGACGATACTGTGAGGAACTACATAGTATCCCCGATGTAGCTAGGCTGGGTAGAATCCTAGCCAAGCCGACCGGGGGAATCTCAGGCCGTATTAAATTACCAACGGGAGAATGGGCAACTGATAGCAAAGAGGCGCTCGACTGCCTGCTATCGACCCATTTCCCAGGGCTTGAGATGTCTGAGCTGGATGAATTAAATCAGGCAATGGATTACTCGGAACAGGAGAAGGAGACTGCGATGGAAATCATCACAGAAGAGAAGGTTAGATGGGCCATCGGCTCCTTTGAGCCATACAAGGCACCAGGAGCAAACTGTATCTTTCCAGTACTACTACAAAGAGGCATCGATCTACTTGTGGATCCTCTGGTCAAGATCTACAGAGCTTGCCTCTCTTAAGGGTATGCGCCTTCGGACTGGAAGGGCGAAAGTTATTTTCCTACCCAAACCAGGTAAATCAGTGCACGAAGGACCAAAGGATTACAGACCTATCAGTCTCACATCCTTTCCCTTCAAGACACTAGAAAGATTGGTGGATCGTCACATAAAGGATGAGCCACTCAAAAACAGCCCATTACACCCTGCACAACACGCGTACAGGGAGGGCAGATCAGTGGACTCAGCGCTGGATGAGGCGATCACCAGAATCAAAAAGGGAATGAAGAGAAGGGGCATGGTGTTAGGCGCTTTCCTGGACGTGGAGGGTGCCTTTAACTACACCACGTACAACAGTGTCTGTCAAGGAGCAAGGAAGCATGGTATACCTACCTTCCTGATAAGGCGGATACGTAGCTCACTTGTGAGCAGGTTAATCGAAGCAAAATGGGGCTCAACCATGAGCAGGGGTCGGGCGACTAGAGGATGCCCACAAGGAGGCGTTCTATCTCCAACGCTCTGGTCCCTGCTAGTAGATGAGCTTCTGAAAAGGCTATGCTCAGGCGTATGCAGATGATATACTGATCCTGGTCATAGATGACGACGAAACTACGCTAGCTGAAGTGATGAGATACGCACTCAGTATAGTGGAGGAATGGTGCAGGGAGGTTGATCTATCCGTCAACTCTAGCAAAACGGTGTTGGTGAACTTCACCAACAAATATAAGGTAAAGCAGATCGGCCCCATCAGGCTGTTTGGAAAAGAACTGTCGCTGTTTGGGGAGATAAAATACCTAGGGGTGACACTGGATTCCAGACTAAACTGGGGGAGCCATCTACAGGCAAAGAAAAACAACTTTATAGCAGCCTTCTAGACTTGCAGAAGGGCATGCGGAACAACTTGGGGGTTGAAGCCCAAGATGATAAAATGGATATACGAAGCGGTCTTCAGACCCAGGCTGATGCATGGTGCCATCGCCTGGTGGCCCAGATGCCTAACGAAATCTGGCGCCGGAGTCTTGGACAGACTACAAGCTCTCATAATGAGAGGCATAACAGGGGTGAGGAAGTCGACACCAACAAAGGCACTAGCAGTAGTGCTAGGACTACCACCTGTAATCAGAGCAACCGCAATGAAGGCTAAACTGAGAATAACTGGCAACTGGTCAGGGCATGAAGATAAAGAACTGATCAGAGCGCTAAATCAGGAAAAGAGAATGATGCTGGACAGGACCCCGAGGAAATTTTTCTTTAACAGGAAATTCAACGTGGTCATACCAGCCAGACTAGAAGGCAATCCTACGGAACAGAAGCAGGGTGAAACCTACAGCTGGTTCACCGATGGATCAAAGGATAGCAAAGGCACAGGAGCAGGGGCCTGCCTACAAGGAAGTAGCAGGGAGTTGGTATTTTCTCTGAAAGACCATGCCACTGTCTTCCAGGCGGAAATAATTGCCATCAGAAGCTGCGTGGATTTGATGCTGGACGAGGAATGGACGAACCGTAGAGTAGTCATACACTCGGACAGCAAAGCAGCTCTGATGAGCCTATGCAAGGTTGAAACCACTTCAATAGAAGTGATCAACTGCCGCGTCTCTTTAGATCGGCTAGCGGAGAGATGTCAAGTGGAACTCAGGTGGGTACCAGGACATGCTGGTATTCGCGGAAATGAGAAGGCGAATAGGTTGGCGAAAAGAGGCGCAGCTAGTCTAAGAGCAACTAACACTGCAGTTGCAACCCCAAGCTGCTACCTAGAGGATAAAATTAATAGGTGGCTCAAGGAGGAACATGTCCGTAGATGGACAACTTGCCAAGGCTGTGAACATGCAAAAGCTATGATAGGTAGTATACCACCAAGCTGGACAAGAGGCCTACTCACACGTCCACGAATGGACATTAAAACAGCCGTGAGCTGGGTAACGGGGCATTGCGACTTGGCGTATTTTAAGTATAAAATAGGTAAGGCGGAAAGTAGCAGATGCAAACTCTGCGAGGAGGAGGAGAAGACCCCAATACACCTACTCTGCAACTGCCCTAGACTTATGGGCAAGAGGCGTAGGGAGTGTGGGGAATTCATACTCACACCTCAGGACACTAGGTGCTGGAGTATGCACAAGTTTCTTGGGTTTATAAAAAGTATTTCCGGCGCGCTTAGCTAAACTGCTGTAAAAGGGGACTTGGTGTAGGTGTTTACATTAGGTAGGACTAGGCAATCGCTGGAACTTCTTGGATCAGCTCTCTCCGGGGAAGGAGTGGGACACTAGGACACCTGTAGGTGACACTGGGGAACCACACACTCGGATCGGAGGGGTTACGTCTAGGAAGGGCCAGCGATCGATAGGGACTTCGAGAGGAGTTGATGATTGGGATGATGACACCCGGAGACAAAGCGCAACGGGACTTTTTGTAGACCTACGCGCGAGCTGACATGTCCCCGAGCAGGGGCCGTCAGTGCGTCTCCAAATTTGACCGACTATCGACTACGTGCTTCTGGACACGTGGACACTGGACTTAACTCCGCAATCTGGAAACAGCTAACCGCTACCATGGAAGCGGTTGCTACTATCGGGGGTTTTAGCCGCCGACTATTTGTGCCGAAGCAAATATCCAGATGCAAATTTCTTATTGATACCGTGTTGGACGTGTCCGTTACTCCTCCATCCTCCGAAGACCTACTTAAGTCACCTGACCACTCATTGCGGTCAACCGAAGCACTATTAAAGCCTTTGTTTTAGATTTAGGCTTACCCATCATTTAGGACTTCATCATAGCCTACATGATCATGCCATCATCGACTGCCGATGGATGTGGTAGCCTCTTAACACTGCGGTGAGAAGACCGTGATGGAGTCTGTTAGCACTTCTGCGCATGCTGCCGTGTTTGGTATCAGCAACTCAAATTCTGACTATTCTATGAGAAGATTCCATCGCTCACCAAACGCAATCCTGTAAGCTGCGGATAAGCTACCTCGGCACTTCATTAATACCATGGGCCTCCCTCGCCGCATCTCGGCCTCGTTGTCTGGTCGACGAACAACTAGAAGCAGTGTACATGGAATTTCAACTCCTCTTTGACACAATTAGAACATTGTCTAGTGCTATACTTAAAGTTTTTAAAAGAAATCGTTGCATTAAAATTTAATATGTTATATATTCACAAATATGGACAAGAACACGGAGAGAAAATTTGGCGGGTTATTGCGTGAAGTTTCAGCGCACTAATATTGGCAGAATTGTGCTTGCTTTATTCGCGTGACTACTCAGGTTATTTGTAAGATTCCAAGTGACGGAATATAAGCAAGACTATCACGGAAAATTTCGTCGTGGAGTCACTAACGGAACATTTGCAAGGAGCATCATGGGATTAGCCCATGGAGCTCTTGCGATTTTCGCCAGGTGACCGTTCACGGAAATAGTTTCAGAGGGCATTGTAATTAAAGGGAAATGTCCTAGCGATCAGCCCGAGGTATCCGTGCATTTATCGGGTTAGGCTATACCTTGCTTTATATGCAAGAAATTTTCCGAATATCGCTCGAGTTTCTTGTGAAATTTGCAAAGTAAAACTTATCTCGCCATAACCCTCCGACTTTTCTCTCCGTGAAGGTGTGTTTTGATGGGAACCGGCGCAAAGTTGTACGAAACGCCAGCAGTGGGGGGGAACTCTACGAGCTCGAGGGAGCCATCACGTCTTTGTGGACGCGTCGAGCTAGAATATCAAAGCAGGCGCGTCGAGCTCTCCCCTCACTACCGGCGCTTCGCACAACATTGTGCCGCGTTCCAACGAACCTCACTTTCTCTTCTATATTTGTGATAACATATTAATTTTTAATGCAACAGTTTTTTTTTAAACTTTAAGTATTCTGAAGGGGTTTACTTTATATTGAAACCAGACATTCTTTGCATCAATACGGAGAGCAATAAAGAGCGATTTTTGCTAAAAATTGTTTTCATTTTGAAAAAAAAGAAGAGATTGTCGATGTTGGTACGGCAGGTTCCTAACCTTGGGTTTCTCATCCACTTGAAAAGAATTGAGTTCTTCATGACAATTTATTAATATTTATATACACAATTTATAATGTTTAAATTTAAGGCGAAACATTGTTTTACTAATTAATAGACATTTTGAATGAGAGTGCAGAACTTGCATGGTATCGATTTTAATCTAATTTGTTTTAACGAAACGTTCACAATTAAATAATAATCCTCTCTTAAAAAAAGGATGGCAGGATGTTGTGAAGTTTTTAAAACGCGATTTGATTGGCGCATGGACATGTCCGGTTAAGATGGCTTCGGCGTTTGGTGTCGTATCTAGTGGGGCGCACCGGGGGGGGGGGGGGGAGCACGCAGCAAACTGTGTTCAACTCGCTGATTTTCAAAAAATATTTAATGAAATGTTTCAAAAAAATTCAGGGAGAATCTTCAAGTGTATTAGATGCCTACGTGTATTATTAATAGTAAATAAAAGCATTTGTTTATTCGAAAGAAATTCTAATCTAAAAAACCAAACTTCAAATGACAAAAGTCTGTTTTGAATTTTCGAAATTTCATATTAATTTGATGCAGTATTGTTTGTTTACGTCTTGTGAACATGTGTTTAAAATTTTAGATCTTAAACTTGTATAGAAAAAAATTAGGAAGCAATTGTGTAAAATAGAATCGAGCCGCGGCATGAGTGATTGATGTTTTTTTTTACATTTTTGTTAATATCTTTTAAAAATGGTTGATAACACTGGGGCCCTAAAGTGCTAATCGATTCAGAATTAAATTTCCTTTCATTATACCATAGTTTTATTGAATTCTGTCTTTTTATTTATATTATTTTTCGCAAACAATATGTAAAATTAATGCTGCCCATGTATTTTCCCTATTAACAGTAAATTATTATACTTCACTTTTAAATAAGATATATATAAAAAGACAGAATTCAATAAAACTGTGGTATAATGAAAGGAAATATAATTCTGAATCGATTAGCACTTTAGGGCCCCAGTGTTATCGACCATTTTTAAAAGATATTAACAAAAATGAAAAAAAAGAACCATCAATCACTCATGCCGCGGCGCGATTCTATTTTACACAATTGCTTCCTAATTTTTTTCTATACATAAACAAATAATACTGCATCAAAAAAATATGGAATTTCGAAAATTCATAACAGACTTGTCATTTGAAGTTTGGTTTTTTAGATTAGAATTTTTTCCGAATAAACAAATGCTTTTATTTACTATTAATAATACACGTAGGCATCTAATACACTTGAAGATTCTCCCTGAATTTTTTTGAAACATTTCATTAAATATTTTTTGAGAATCAGCGAGTTGAACGCAGTTTGCTGCGTGCCCCCCCCTCCCCCGGTGTGCCCCACTAGATACGACGACACCAAACGCCGAAGCCACCTTAAATGGCGTTAAATTTTAAAATCGAACCTCAAAAATACGATATAAAAAAAGTGTACGCGCAAGGCGCGTTGGGTTTGCTAGTAATGTTAAAATAGAAGGTTGTGTGCATGATTTTATTATGTTTTTCTTTAAAAACTTTAGATTTAATGACAGTTCAAATGTATGTCACATAAAGTGAAGTAATTGCTCTGCTGTTCAAAGCCACTATCGGCGACTTTTAAAATTAGTAGCAGTTATATCAATATAAGGAAAAAAGTTATTGTTGGCATAAGCGATGATTTTCGTCTCACTCGGAGCGCGAGTGAGCTCACGTCTTCCTCCACCATCCGCGTCAGGTCCATTACAGGCAAAAAGATACAAGGAACAGATACAGGTTACAGTGACAGATACAGCGAAAATACATTGCTTCTATATCTATATACAC
>JAWWEP010056358.1:0-10472 GCA_035582995.1 Sycophila quercilanae | reverse complement strand
AAAAAATACGTGTCGATTATTTTTCAATATTCTATCAGACGGATATAATGGAATTTTTCACTATTCTTCCCAATTGTTTTCTAGCTTAAGGACGTATACTACCTTAGGTTTGATTCCATAGGGTTTTATTTAGGTTGAGAAAAATATGTTGAGAAAAATTACTATTTTTCTAGTATAAACAGAACGACCTGCTCGTTCTAAGGACAATTTTTACTAAATTCTTAATCATTTTTGTTGAATGTTTTGTAATATTTTATATCATTACATCAATAATTAATAAGAAGTTGCAAATAACAAAAATTATTAATAATTATATCAATTTTCCGTAAGTGATCAGGTAGTAAGTTCCCTCATTACTAGAAAAATATTAATTTTAAAGTCTGTAGGGTTTCCTGTGGCAATCATGAAAAATCCTGTAGGGTAATTTCCAGAGGAAATCCTGCAGGGAAATTCGAAGAAGAAATTTTACAGTAAAATTTCCGATTTCTTTGCAGTCACCTCTTGCTAATTCTTCAAAATTCTGCGAGAACCTTGCATTTTTTTTTTTAAACTATATTAGCAGTGCTAATTTTGTTAGTTACATTTGTTGAATAAAAGCTCATGTGATTAAAATATAAATATATTTTTTTTTTCATTGTACACTATACTTAGAAAAGAATTTCCAAAGTTTCATCCAAAACAGTGATCAGGAGGTGTGACAGTACTCTCCTGGTCAGTAGTTGTCAATATTGTCTTTAGAAGCCTTACTGAAGCAACTCACATGATTTCTCATATAATTTTCATATATTTTCAAATCAGGTTCATGAAATGATTCTCATATGATTCTCGTGTACTCATTCTCACATTAGAATCACATGATTATCACATTAGAATCATATGATTATCACATTAGAATCGCAATATGATTATCACATCAAAATCACACGACGACTCTCACATAATCAGAATCATATGATTATCACATAATCAGAATCATATGATTATCACGTAATCAGAATCATATGATTATCACATAATCAGAATCACACGACTCTCACATCAGAATCACATGATTCCCCATAGGAAAACAGTTTGCACAATTTTCTGCAGGATTTCGCCTGAAGAAAATTCTGAAAAAATTTTGCAAACATTTTTCTCTATAGAATATTTTGCAAAAAA
Organism: Sycophila quercilanae; assembly: GCA_035582995.1. Lineage (NCBI taxonomy): Eukaryota > Metazoa > Arthropoda > Insecta > Hymenoptera > Eurytomidae > Sycophila > Sycophila quercilanae. The sequence continues at coordinate 9,314 of JAWWEP010056358.1, read as the reverse complement.
ATTTCTGTAGAAATTTCTGCAGCATTTTCTGCAGGCGAAAATCTTGCTCAACATTCTGCAAAACTTTCTGCAGAATCTTCTGCAAATCTTTCTACAGAAAATTCTGCACAATCTTCTGCAAAACTGTCTGCAGAAAATTCTGCACAATCTTCTGCAAAACTGTCTGCAGAAATTTCTACACTCTTTTTTCCTGCGGGTCTCACGTTAGAATCACATGATTATCACATCAGAATCACGTGAGTTCTTTCATTAGGAAGTCTGGGAACATTTCATGCAGTAGTTTATTTTCGTTAGAGATTCACACGTACCTGAACGTTGCTGCCTTGGGGAAAGACGAGGTACCTCTTTTTTCTGACCAGAGCCGGCAGGTTCGCCTCCCGCGACTCCTGACCCCTCACGCCCGTCATCAGCAGACACGTCAGCAGACTAGCCAGCAACAGACGCATCCTCTGTCTCGTCGGCTCTTATTTGGAAACCCCTTTGCTTTATAAGTTGACTGCAGGATAACGGCACCCTCTTCGCTTACATATTTGTGTACTTCTCCAGGCCGTCGGACTAACTTGCTCGACAAACATACTCGTCAAATGAGTCAGTCTCGCGCGAAAGCAGACGAAGCAACTAAGAGAGACATATGCTACTTTTTATTATTATTATTATTTTAATTCCTTTACTTTATTTATTCTTGTTTTATTGTTGTTTTTTTTAAATATTTTATTCGCTTGTTCTTTGAAGCATTATATTATATTAGTTGAAACATTTATTTATTTATTTTTACTATATATTTTATTTATATAAAAATGTACATGTTACAGCTCGTTAAATCCGTTAAATCCGATCAAATGCAGGGGACAATCATTAGCATAATTCCTGCACAGAATTGGATCCAAGCCAAATGTACTGGAGTTGTAAGAACTGAAATTTCAAAAGTAATGAAAATAATGAGGTTGAAGGGAATATTTCTCGGCTGTGCGGGGGAGTAGTCTTACCCCGATATCAAGTTCAGTATTTTCATTAGGGTGCCATCTTTATGCTTCAGATATTCAGCAACTTGACACAGACTCTTCAGGAGACATATTTTACCATTTAATCCGTGACTGAAAGAAATTAGATTACTTAATCATATAGAATTTTTTCATTTTTATCGTTAAATAGTTACTAGAATGAATCTTCATTATTTAATTAAGAATAAGTATTATATTTAATTGGATAAAGACTCTCTAGAGTTCGCGTAATTATTTCTCTTTAGTCCGTGGAATTATTATTAAACAAATAAAATAAATAAATAAAATAATTTAAACTTTTTTCTGTTAAATACCTCTCGTATAGATACTCAGTGGCTTCTCGGACTTCAGACAAGGAGGCAGATCTACCGTTTCGATGGGTTGGTAATTGCCAGCCTACTTTGAAACCGCTGGCTTGTGCAAATATGGTGGTTGGGGGAATCGTGCTCACCTTGTAATTTAGTCGATACTGCCGAATAAATCAGTTTTTGTTAATCTCATTTTCGCTATATTTAAAATAGCGAAAATCTCTGAACATCAGTGAACATTCACTACTTTCAACAGTCATATCAGTGATATTTTCACTGTTTTAATTTTAATAAAATAAAAATTATAGGCAGTAAAGATAATCAGAAACGAATACGAATGTAGTGATTTCTTCCACTGAAGTTTTCAGTTAAAATGTACAATTATTGTTAAATTGTCGGTGATTAAATCACATTTCAGTAAAAAATTCAGTCGCTGGCACACAGTTAAAAATCTGTCGAAAAATAAACACAAAATGTGTGTGTTAAAATGGAACAAAAAATATGTATACATCACAAAATAATAATCATTTAACAGAAATCATGTTTATATTGTTTACAGTGTACTTGTTTTTATAACACATAGTTACAGTAATTTTTTTACACATTGTCACTGTGACGTTTTTTTTTCTTCACACAACCATTTTGCACGAAATACAAGACTTTTAACCGTGCAAAATCAATGATAATTTCACTGTTTTAAATTTAGAGAGTACTTTTTTTTTTTAATCCAAGAGGTATAGGCATAAAGTCACGCCCTCATGCAGGTGACAGTACTTTAAAATAAAGCTCAAAAGTGACAATCATATTTATCGTATATTATTATTATTATTTTTTGTTTTGCATTACATTTAATAATTTTCACTTAAAAATTTTTTTTAAGAACGATTTAAAGCACAAAGTACGGTTTACAACAAACTTTCATACAATCAGCTACGCGCTACATACACGCGGTTGTTTCAAAATAGACTATTGTAGCATTTTTACACTAAATTTAATAACTGTCGTTAAAAAAATTTTTTTCTAAATGTACACTCGAAACAAGCTTTAACATTTATTGATATTTGTGAAAAAATTTGTCTTAGTTCACTTTCTCGTAGTCAAATATCGCTTAACAGTATAGCGGAAAAAGCTCCACTATAATATCCAACGATTAGCGAAGCAATGTTTACTATAAATTTATTAGATTTTTACTAATTCAACTTAAAAGGGCGCTCGATAAAAAAAAACAACTTATTGATTGTTATTTGTTACTTACGAAAAATGTGCTACCCTTTCGGAATGCCACGAATCGCTTCTGTCTAACGGCGGCGATCAAATTCAGAGGCGTTAATAGCAGCAGCACCAACAATACGAGCTGAAAGATGTGCTTCCAAGACATACTGGGCGGAAAACGAGCGATTCTCCTGCTGCGCCTCTTCTCCTTCCGTATATTTCACTCAGCCGAGTGACAAGTTGAATCCGTTTGAAGAATTTATTCGAAAAGGTAGCCGTAACCCTTTAACAGTAACAGCAATTAGCACCTATTAATTAGCACCAACTGAGTCCCGCCGCCTTCCCAAAAATTCGGAAAGCATTTTTCTTTATACTTTTGTTTATTGTGTGCTCTTACATAATCGACTTTTCTTTTACTTTTAATTTTCTGCTTCGAGCCACTCGCTGAGCTAATGAACAACGATTTTTCATTCCGAAGGAGTTAGTTTGTTCCTCTTCAGTGGGGAAGGATGCTTCTAATGCTAGTTTAGTTTTAATAATCATGAGAGTTTCTATTTTACTTTGTTTAAAAAATATGAAGAGCAGTAATCAAAACGAAAAAAAACTTTTGATATTTTAAACAAATTTAAGTACAAAAGTAGGCTTTCTTTCGATTCATGACACCTACCTGGTTATTCATTTATTTATTTTTATTTATTTTAAGACGTGAGAGGTACATGAGAATTAATGAAAATATATGAATTTATATAAAATATATTATCCAAAAATAAAATGGTACATAGGGCATAAATTTGAGCTTTTTTAAATTTGAGTGGCCACAATAACTCAAAAATCGAGCGTCCGTCAGAAAAAAATCTCTTTTAGGAAAAAGTTTCTTACAGTTATAGTTCTTAAGATCTATTTGATCTCCATAGTTCTACTAAAAATTGTAATAGTCGATTTTAGTGTTTTCACAACTTCATATTATCGAAAATGTAGCAATAATTTCGTGTAAAATTTAGTCAAAGAAAAATGTTGTATTAAGAATTACTATACTACAGCAAGTACAAACTCGTAAAATTAAAAAATTACTATAGTCTCTAATAAATTTAAAAATATTTAAATTAAATTTTACTAGAGTTATATTAAATTTTACTGTATTTATGTACATATAGTAAAATTTGCTAGTAATTATACACTGAAAAAAAGTGTTATAAAAATCTAGACTCTGAAATAAAAATTGCCATATACTATTGTACAGTAAAATTTGTCAAAAATATAGTAAATTTTAATCATTGGTTGGGAGACGATGTAAATGAGTACATACAATAGTAAATTTCACTATATTTACGGCAAATTTTATTGCAGAGTATATATGGTTAATTTTATCTGAGAATCCAGTCTGTGGTCACGTCCCTGCGTAGACAAACAGAAAATTTTTACAATATTCTTTTCACAGTGTACCAATTTTTGTTTATTTTTCGAGTTTTTCCTTGCTTTAATAAAGACAACAGTAAAATTTGTTAAATTTACAGTAAATTTTGTAAGAAACTATACAGTCATATTTTTATGATTACTGCAATTATTAGCAGATAATTTCTCTTCGCGAAGCTAAAAAGAAGTTGCTCAATCATGATCGAAGAACTTGGAAATATGATCAAGAATTCCAAATCCTTTAGGGCACGAGGAATACACTTTGGAACAGTCTTCGCCCCTTCTTCCGAGTTGTGCCGCCATCCTGTATTCTTCCTCGGCTCCCAGCGACTCGCCGTAGTCGGGCCTGCAATAAAACCAAGTCGAGTGCTTTATTTCGTTAGCCTCACCCTTAGCATTTGTGTCTTTCTCGACTCCCTATAAAAGCTTGATTCGTCAAATTCAATATAGAAGCGGCGACCAAGAAAACCGTTCCGTTAGTGGACCGAAACGACTGAAATACGGCAAAAAATCGACTTTCTCTGAATTTTAATGTTATATAGAGATTTTTCAAGTACTTCATGCACCTTTTAAATTGTAGAATACTACTTACTAATAGAAAGTTCGAAAGTTATTTAGTTATTAATCTCTAATGATTGAGATTTTAAGTCGCAGTGGTGGTGGATTTTGTTTTAATAAGGCTTGACTGATTTGTGGCATAAAATGAAATTTAAAACTTTTCATTTAACCCTTCCTTTGAATGATTTGTTTAAAATATATTTAGATATATTTATATTGTTACCTACTCTCGCATGTGTATGTGCACGCATGTAGGACTATATAGGAATATATTAAACATAGACGTCTATTCGTTCAGAAAGTAAAAAAAAAAAAAAAAATAATATTATATGTGCTTCATTTGTACAACGATTAGTTATTTATCACCTTTAACTTGAAATAAATAATTATTTTTCGATCTCTTTTTAAATGCAATATCTTATAAAAGAATGACAAATTACAGTGGATAAAATAAAAAGTGAACAAGAAATTAAAAACGAGTTTTAAAATTAGAAAAAAATAGTCAAAAAATAGTGTAAACAAATTAGCTCTGAAAAAGGGTTAAAATTCAGAACAATCGATTTTTTACCGGCGTCCCACTCGGCGATACTTCCACAATTTTTCGATGTCGAAAATATTACAGCATATATGAAATATGTACTCGTATATATGTATATTTATAATCGAAGAATAAATATAAATAATTTAAAAAGAAGAAGTATAATTGTATATATTACAATAAATATAAATCATAATGAATGAGTAAAATTATAATAATAATAAATAATATAAAAAAAAGAATTACGTGAATAGGACGTGAAAGATCTCGCCAATGAGACCATCATTTATGAGCTCCGATTCTGCAGTTTCGCATATACTCCTTTTGATGCAATCTTTGCCAGGAACTCCGCGCCTTGTCGTCAAAAGGAACTCGTTATTTTTCATTTTATTTTCATGTTAACGAAGAAATTATAAAAATATCGTTATTATACCTCTGGAATTGGTGTTCAAGGTATTGGTAGAACAAAGAGCGTTCATCGAATAGGGGAGCCTGTCGACGAAAACGCAATGATCGCGACGCCAAAAGGTCGTTGAATAAACTGGCATTCTGCGGAAGGGGGAATTGAAACTGCAAGTTTTGCCCGTAAACGAGTATTCTGCCTGGCATGGCAATTGGTATGGCGCATCCCATCAACAGCTACTTTTTATGAAACAAAAATTCCATTGTTTTTGCTTACATAAACTGCAGAATTTTTTACTTCTAATAACTCCAATCTGTACATTTTATCTCTAGATCTCATTTAAAAATTCGTTGTTTTTTATATTTCGATGTGAAATTACAAAAAATATTTGTTTAATTCTATAAATATTATAAAAGTTTTGCGTTAAGCAGAAAACTACACTAATATTGAGAAAATTTTTTTCTAATGCAATAGAATTTTACGTATAATGCGTAAAGACAAAAAAAATTATTTTTATTTATATTTAAACGCCCATTTTCTAATCCAAACTATGATCCAGAAACAGTATTGTAAATGTATTTACATTTTCATATGGTTCAAAGCCCTCGTATTCATAATAATAGAAATGGTTGTTTTAACGAGTTATTTTTATTGATTAATATAAACTCTGATGAAAATAAACAAACAAAGGGAATGGGTTGAATAACATCCTTATTGATTATCAAACTTCATTGACACCTGGAATCAGGATAATCAGCACAAACAATTGTGAATTTTACTCATCCATAAAGGAACACTTAATACTTGCAAAGTGATCCTTAATGTCAGTATTAATTGTAGACTCGATGAAAGTGGTATCAATAAATTACCGAAACGGCTTTTTTTCTAATAAATCGACTCGTTAAAACAACAGTTTCTATCATTTGAATCAAAAGGAATTTTCAAGTGAGCTCTTTATGAACTTCTGCACGTAGAAAAATGTTACGTCAAAAATTACTACAGTCTTTATTACAGCAAGGACAAACTTGACAAATAAAAAAAATTGGTGTAATTAATAGAAATTATACTATAAATTCATTAACATTTAATAGAACTGCTACAGTAAAATTTAATTTAAACATTTTAAAATTTACTAGTCACTATATAGTATTTTTTTCGATTTTTCGAGTTCGTACTTGCTATAGTGAATACTATACTAACTTTTAATGCAACATTTTTCTCCTTGTATAATATAACAAAATTTACAGCGAAATCCAGTTTATACGGATTTTTAAGAATATAAAAAAATACTTTTTGGATATCCAAACACCAAAAAAAAAAAGAGAAAAAATATACACTTTAAACGTGAAAGGAAATAATTGTAATTTTTGATTTTGATAATTTTAATAATAATAGAATATAATGATTCTCAAGAAGGCTGCAATCCGTCTTTCCTACGACTTTCTAAACAACTGCATTCAAGTACGTTACATCTTGTTGAAGCGAATCGCTTTGCCGATAAACTGCAGCCATTCCCAGGATGAGAAGGCTCGATAAACTCCAAATCGATAGCTTTTACCTACAAAATTTTTTTTTACCGTACGCAAAGTTACACAAAGGGTGGTCGTACCAACGACCCCCTCTTACCTTGAGAGTTCCTCCAAAGGGATAAACTAGAGGCGGCGTCGACGGTGAGCCCACAATGCTATTCCTCTTATTGCGCGAGGCTTCGCCAGAAAATACTTGTACTACAAGGAGCAGAGGTAAAAAGAGCCGTCGATAGATCATGTCGGCGGTGAGCTTGATATACGGCACTATTTTTATCTTTTTCACAGTTTTTCCACACTCGCCGACGGCATTAAAATACTTCGTTACGTCCTTTTCTGATTTTAACGATTTTCCTGGCCACAAACGAGCACGTATGAATGGAACCGGTTGAAACAATAAAAAAAGGCTCAACCGTGAAAAAAAAAAACACGTCGCTGCTAGCTAAATTTACTTTCAGTGAGCGAGCGTGTGTGCGGCGCTGCTGCTAATGACGAGGCAAATATCCAGGATTTTGTCAATTTGACGGCTGTAAACTGCGTTAGATTTGTTTATTTTTTCATTTAGCGGGTAAGTATGTAATACACAGATGTACGACCGGGAGGAGAGTATCACACCGACGAAGACCGATTTGGTGGAAACATTAGAAATTGTTTTCTGGTGCCAAATAATTATGAAGCAAGATTACCGTTCGTTTTACCTCGTGGGGCTTCATTTACACCGAAAAAAAGATTAGTAATTTTAACAAAATATTTGTTAAAGGGGTTCCAAGGAAATGGTTTCATTGAAACGAATTTATATTTTGTTGAACCAACTAAATATTTCATTATTCAGTAATTTCAACAAAATATTTAGTTGATTCAATTAAACAATTTCCTTGGAACTCCTTAAAGAAATATTTAGTTGAAATTACTGATTTTTTTCTGTATAGTAGATGCAGTATATTTTGTTAACATTGCAAACATGTACCTATATATTTATTTATTTAACGACATATTAAATGGGTAAAAAATCGTTTGTAGCAAAATATATATTGTATACTCTGTACATTGTAAAATAAAATTTTGTAGGTAGATTCAACTAAATTTCTCCTTACAACACTATTTAGTTTATTTAACTAAACATTTAATTTAATTAGTAAACCAAATTTTTAATTGAAATGACAAAATATTTAACTAGTTCGATTTTTTAACTAAAAAATGTTAAATCAATAAAATAATTTTGTTAAGGCGGATTAAAAAAAATGTTTAGTCATATTTTCATCATTGTCTACGTGAACAATACTAATGAATTAAAATATGAGTGATTTGCTTCATCATTATTTTTGCAAGTAGATAACAATTTTCAAAGTTTAATCCACTGATCCGGTGGTATTACTTATCTCCTGGTTAAAAAGAATTTTTTTTATTAAAATCAATAAATATGAAGGAAATCAATAAATTTAGTATAAAAAATTACTATGAAATTTAGTACAGGATAAATAAATCAATGTAAACTCACTAATTTTTGGTTGCACGCTTGAAGTATACTTCGTGACATTTTTTATAATGTGCAAGATAGAACAAAACATTTTTTTCTTATCTATCAGTATGGGATTATTTATTAATTGCTTAGAAAGTTTATAAATTTTTACATTTTTACATATATTATAGTCACTTCTTACACGGAGAGAAATTTATAGTAATAATTACGTTGTTTTGATGGTAGTATCAATAAATTTTAACATTTCGATACCCTCGCTTGTTTAAAAAAATCGATAAAAACAGTAGAATCCATTTTAACATAAAATTGACAAATTTCGCAGTAATTTTTATTTTACTTTATAGTAATCTAACATTTACTCAATCTAACATTTTACAATAAAAATTTGCTGATTTTCAAAAAATCATCCTTTCAACATATTATTGCATTCATTACAGAAACATAGAATTTACCGTAGTTTGTAGTATGTACAACTTTTCTAACATGGAGAAAAATTCTCTGCTAAAAATAGTAATTCTTTAAAATATACATCGTAACTTTTTAAATAAATAGTAACAACTACAGTTTTATTTCTGCCGTGTAAAAAGTTTTGTTTCAGCTCTTGTAAATTCTGCAAGAAATTTATTGCAATTCTTTCAGTAGTGTAAGTCTTTTGAGAGCATTAAAACTGATTATTCCAATTTTTAGTACAAAATTTGTCTCCGTGTAGAATAGTATTCATTTTTCTTAAAATAGTTATTAATTAGTTATATTAATTATATAATACGCACTTGAATCATTACAGTCAAAATAGTACATTGAGAAAAAAGTCAAAAGTAAATTTAACTATACACCCTAGTAAACCGGAATATAGTTAATTTTACCAGAATTATGGT